>JAGQDJ010000013.1:228219-511859 GCA_022885665.1 Triops longicaudatus
CCCCCCCCCCCCCCCGAAACAAAATCCTGGGTATGACTCTGGTTTGTGTCACTCGCTAATCATTCCGAAACTAATTCAATTACAGTGCAATAATAGCTGCGACCTGAAAAGTGACTCCCGTATAGTCCACTTGTCCCAAAAATGGGAAAAAAGACCTTTTTCTAAATCCACGACCGTTGCGTATGCCTGGCCAATAAGCGATCCGCGATGAGTATGGTTCGCTTATGGCTATTCACCTGAAGCCGTGAGCAGCATTCATTGTTGCTTACAATGGGTGTTCCGTGGCCACTATGACTGTTCCCTGTGCGAATAGAGCAATCGTGATTCCAACAGTAGAAGAATTTCTTAGCATCGTTTTATACACATGACGAAATTTCCATTATTTCCGCCTATGAAGTCACCAATGTAGGCTTTACCAAATTCAATAGTGTCATCTAGTGAAGCCACAGAAACTGCAAATATATTATTAGACACTATCTACCGGAAAACACTCACATCGACCAACAAAGAAAAAACAAGGGGGGACCAGAAGTACCTTAGCGGCGCCTGTCTGCGCCCTCCAGTGCAATAGCATGTAATGGCTTATTTTGCATTTTCCAGGCGCTAGGGGGCGTAATTCGTCAAACTCTACAGGGATACAACAACGACTGGAGTTCTTTTTGTGTACGCGTCTAGCTTTCCGTACACACGGTCAATATAATTCCTTAGTTTATGAGAGATAGCAGTTCGTTGTCGCAAATTTATAGCCCTGGATTAAATAGGAAAAAAAATCTCATAAAAAGAAACGCGGGAAATAGAAAACATTAACAAAGCGAACCGCTGTGATTACGTGTACCACGAAGTTCGCATATTTCACGAATGATAATGACGAAAACTATACCACGAGCAGATCTGGACACTAACCATAGAGTAAGGTTAGAGCTGGCACGCTTGTACAAGGCCTGTTCAAGTAAAGTAGAAGGAAAAGGAAGTCTTTCTGAGTGGAAAAGACGGGGAAGTTGCTGATTGGCTGCAAAGTAGCTGTGGGTGGATGCATAAAAGCCTGCAAGTTACAAATTGATAGCATTTGTCTCACGCATGCGTGGTCATCCAGCTACGGGATCGATACCGCTTTCTTGTTATCGATGCATGTTTAAACTCAGTTTTCATAGTTCGCGCGTTGAAAAGGCGGTAGTCACACAGGTCTAAGCAACCCATTCCTTCCTAGTCAGTACTTAGGAACAGTACCTAGTCAGATTTTTTTTTTTTTTTTTTTTTTTTTACAGAGGATCAGATCCTTTCCGATCTTCGAAATCTTTGCCAACCCGATCCGATAAAAGATCCAACCCTCTAATTAAATCACGGAAAACTAGATCGATATTTAACCGATATGGACAAAACATCTATATTAAAATAATAAATCGATTATGAACGTATGCCAACCGACACGTTTAACAACGATAGCGGGTTAAAACCTCAGGCAGACAATCAAAACAATTCCCCAAAAGGCTGACTGGATCGGAGTTTTCTCGACAAAATTCGACCCAATCCTAGAAAATTTCGAAGTATAGTATTTCGATCCAATCAAACGATCGCACCTGTTCTGAATCTTTCCGAAAATATCAAGGCTCAGAAACTTCAGAGAGGTTCCAAAGAGGAACTGGATTTCTACCAGATCTATCGTTACTCTGCGACACAAGCTGGTCTCCAGACTTTACTGAGTTGCGTAACTGGCGCCCCTAGTAACGTAACTCGGAACTCAGCTTTGGAATACAGTAGAATTTTTAATTTTGTCCACTCCTATTATGGAACTACCCCTAATTGTTCCACCGGTTGACAAAGCCGAAGTTCTACCGTAGTAAATACGAACTTGTGTGAAGTCACCATGCGGTTTTAGATCCAAGAGCAGCAAGATTATTTTACGCGTACAGTGAGATTACTATGGAATAAATATCTAAATACCTGAACATCTCCACGAAACTTGTCGAGAATCAACGAATTTCAAGCTTTGAAAAGATTTGTCACATTGTTTCTGCAGGAAAGATGCTTAATTTTCGTTAACTGCAAAATTATCCAACATAGGGCGCACAAGCGAGGCTTATCAGCTTCAAAACTAGTTTCCTTTCCAAAGAATCATTTACCAGGATTTCATAGTAGTAGCAAGGAAAAAGAAACCTCACTGCAGTTATTGCAACTCTACAATTGAAGGGGTTTCTTAAGTTTATCTACAGAAGGAATACTCAAGGTCTCAGAGTTGGCCTATAGCACCCTTATGATTGAAAACCCCACCTTCCGCGATATCCCTTATCCCTTCCACTTCTTAACTCCCTAGGTTCCCCTCTAAGTTTCTGCAAGCTTGCAAAACCCCGTGAGGCATTGCGCTCAACACACACTTTGAAAGACGATGGGTGTAATGAGTATCCCCACAAGATTTCACAACACAAGGATTGTTTATCGATGACGTAGGTAGCGATCACGTACTTTGATCTGGTCATAGCATGAAGTATACCCATGCAGTAGGCTAAAAATCAAAGTCTAGGTATCATTTACATTACGCATTATTTATACACTCTTAGCCATATATTTACTTAGTACATTACTCCGTATCATTGCGCTATATTACAACGTCGCCAATATGATAGCGTTGAAAAAAGTATAGAATGATACCTAATTAGGGTGGACGACTGATCCGCACATGTACAAGTGTAGTAACACGTCCTGTCTCTCTAAATAGAAATTTTTACTATCCTAATTTCCATCGTGCATTTAAGCTTCTACATTTCGTATCCAAGACACCAAAAGTCCCCTTAGTTCTTATGGGAGTTACCTAACTGTGTATCAGAAATGGCAGCAAACGATAGCAACGACATCTTAGCGCAGATATTTTAAACCTTGCTCAGCTACACCGAGCAGAACACTTAGTCCCCCTACACAACCCTTGCTGTCACCCTTCGAATTCCATCTCGGTACAAAAATCAAGAATACGAAGCATAAAAAGGCCAGTATAGCCTAAATTACACATCCGGCAAAAGGGACTCTTGACTCAAAACAGCTTGGCTTAGCCTTACAAGCCACCCAGTTTTACGCGCCGTATGGCTGGCTACAGCAGAAATTTTACTTCACGTCTTTCTCTTTACGACCGTCATGTTCGATTAGCAATAAAGCTTTGTCGCTACAAGATGAGCTGGAACATGGTGCAGTGTGTAGTGACTATTATACATGCTCCACACGACCCTCCGACGCAGAATTTACCCGAGAAATCCCTCTGCATACCAACAAAAAACCGGACCCTTTAAATAAAATCACCAAGCACGACACAAGACATGAGCGAAAACTAAGTTAACGTCGACAATGTCAAGTTTACTGGCACAAAAACAGTAGCTACGAACCAACAGCCTTTGCGGAAAAACCTCTATTTTTCATTCAATATCAAGTTTTATTCGTGCGTAACGTGCTCATAAGTTCGGCCACTAAACCAAAGACCAAAATCAACAAAAAGCAAACCAAATAAGTCAACAAAATACACAACCATAGAATAAAATGTATACATAAACAATAAGACAAAACGAACCTCAATAGAAACAAGAGAAATAAGCAATAAGAAAAATGTATACCAGGAGTTCTAAAAGTAGCCCTTTTCCAATTTTGGCGCGCTTTCACCTCCATTGTGTCCGCAAAAATTATTCAAACTTTAGAATGACTCGCATTTTGAGAAAGCGAAGGGGAAAAAACTGTTCAACAGCAGTATCGCTACATAGTCTAAGCTTCTCTCTTTTGGTACATAAATCGGGTCATCTCTTAGTCTGTTCACGTCCTCAAGGGCTTCAACGACTTGGTATTCGAGAGATGACAGTGCTAGAAAACGCAAGCGTGGCTGCGACCTAACTAAATAGGGAGGAATTCGGGTTCTAGTTGGTTATTCTTCAATTTCTTCTCGTATTTCTGCTACTACCACTACTACGGTGTGAGAATCTTACCTTGATAAAACGGCAATTCACACACTGTAACACATTTGTTACACATAAACAAATGCATATATTCAACAACAGACTACTCTTGCTGCAGAAACGCGTGTCTTGGTCCAGCAGAGCGCTCGGTACCGGGAACCCTGTCGTCAGTACAATCTCCTTTCTGATTTTTTCACTCTCTTCCCCCTTCTTCCAGACACAGTTTCTTTTCAGGCCGCTTGACAATGATCTACGCCTACAAACGAATCCGAAAAGTTTTCGCCTTGAGTTATGACCCTTGCCTACTAGCATAACGGCCCTTTCGGCCCATAACCACGGTACCAGCAATGCATGGCCATCTCGCGCATCAGCTTTTGTTCTGTGCGCTTTTCATGTCTTCCATGTCACAAGCTGTACAGTTTGACCATAAAGTTTCCTTGATTTCCAACTCGTTGAAATAAGAAGACGCTACTGAATGCCAACTAGCCTTCCAAAGTTTGGCATTGTAACCGGGGCTAACCCCCCACACCACGCAAAGGAAAATTGAGCGCTTTAAGTGGGGGCAATTTCTAATTCACAAGTTTTTCAGATCACCCAAACTCCTCTTCCACCCGCTTTCTACCCCACTTCCAGGCCAAAAAGTTAGATTCCACTAGCTCGAGCGAGCAGTCCACAAGCAGCCATGCAGAAAGTTCTCCACCTTAGTTTCAGCGCGAGATAACATTTTTCAATGTCTTCCTCCTCGGCTAGCATTACACTTCCACATTTCTTTGCCTTTACCGAATTATTAGCGCTCGTATCCAAGATCTCTGTCGTGACTCTCTTTCTTTCTGCTCTGCACGTTACAGAATGAGATCGTTATCTTGTCATGAAGAATGATGCCTCTATATGGGTGCCTTACATATTCATACCGGTTCACACCCTAGCACTGTCTTACACTACAGAGGGAATAACAACTGGAGCTTAATTGCAAGGAAAGACAAACATCAGCAATACGGTAATTATGGAACAGGGAAATTCCAACGATATCAACTCTGGTTATGGAACACAACTTCCGATTCAGTAATTTTATTCATCGACTGTTAACTTGTGCACCTCGTCTGCTGAAGCCATCATTGTTGGCAACAATAGGTATTCCTATCACCCCAGGAGCTGCAACTAAAATCAGCTCGACCAGCACACGCTGATGCCAGTTACGAATGCAACGTTCATTGTTTGTAACAACGAATGCAACACACATAGCTCGATTGCACTTAAGCATCTCTCCTGTGATCCTCTTCCGTGTTCTTCTGGTACTTAGTAAATGAAGAATGGAATATAAAGTTTCGGTTATTGACCATACTACCTAGGCGTTATATGTGAAAAATGGCGCTCAACTTTCCCTATTAATTTAAACAATTGGAAGCTCACTGTATTTCAAATTTGACGTTGGTCAAATTACAGAATATTTGAATTCGATTTCGAGCCATTCTCTGGACTAAAGTGGCTCCGTTCTACAACAACGCAATCGGAATGCCAAAACTCAAAGAAGCACCGCCATCACCATCTCGAGTGGCCATAGGGAAACAACCAAGACGGCGAAGGAGGATGAAACTGACGAAGAAAAAAAAGCCAAGTGCAACAACAGCAGCAGCAGAAGCAGCAGCCTTATAGCCCAAAGGATCGATCGAGCTTGTCCTCTTGGTACCAACACCCATAGTAAGCAGATCTTGGAAGGATCCAAGTTCTTGGGCTTACGATCCTCTATCTCCTGCAAATTTTACAAAACAGCGACCAAGTTCAGCCCTGGCAATAGCCATGCCCAGAAAAGCCCTTCTTCTTCGTCTTCATTTGAAGGCGGCTCCCAAAGAGGCGTCATCTTTGTTCTAAACAGGACCCTGAAGACAAATCGTCCGGCCTGCTAAAAATTCTGCCAACTTATAGGTGCTATCTATCAGGCGACACAAGCTTAAGGTATGGCAGTTGCGGGAGCACATTTCTTCCGATAAAAGAACGCAAGAATTGCCGTACCCAACTACACAACAATTCCTTCTTTCTGGCTCAGGGAGTGTCTTCGGGCCGTTGGGAAGACGCAATAGTTACAGCTAGATGAAAAAGAGCGATCAAGTTACCGGATGCGTTAAACTTCAACAAAAGGAAGAAATTAATAACCTGTGCAAGAATTGTAACGGAAAATCAAGAGCAAATCACCCCAAGGGGTTCGAAGGGGATGAAGAAAGTGCTTGCGACAACGAATAACAAGCAAGTCAGTAAGGAGCAGACGAGCTTTATCTCTACTTCTGCAGCCAAAGAAACAGTGCAGAACCTGCCCCGCAGCATAAGGTCGGATACCATCAGGCCGACGTGTCAAGAATTCTGAAAAGGTTTGTTCATGTTTAACCAAGTTCACCTGACAAGCACGGGGGGAGGGAAATTTCTACTTGAAAAACCCAAATCGGAATCTCTAGAGTTTGTCAATTTAATTATCGCTAGCTTCTTGCCGAAATTTTATGAGCGAGCTTTAAAAAAAGGAAGTAAGTCAAGAGTGGATCCACGTCACGAAGCCTGAGTGTGGCCAGTGCATGTAATGCAGTACGGCTAGGTGGACACAGCTCGCGATTGCCTATCGCGGCTAGAGCAGGCTAAAATCTTGACGCGCAGTAATAGTATTTGCGCCTGTCGGGTCACCCCAGCTTCAGATATAGCGCAAGCAGGCAGACAGGCAACGCATTCCCGTGGCGGACACAAGTCCCAAATTGACCAGATACGACTTTCGATTAGATTGCTTGTTGCTAAAACAGACAATGGAGAGCCGTCGTCTGGTCTCTCAAGTTTATTCACGGAAACAGAACACCGAAACAAACTAACGCACAGGAAACTCCCCATGCACTCGCGTACGACGCTGAATGCAATACAACGCGGGGATCTTGGTACACAATCCAGCCTGAGGGAGAAAAGCAGGAGACGGTAATGCAATTACGCTACGCTTTCCAAAGACCGATCTCCCTCTTGGACAAAGTCAGCAAATTCCACCAATTTCCGAGGAATTACCATCTGCTTCTTGGGAGCTCAAAGTCAACGCTCCCTCCCTAAACCGATACGGTAGGTGGACAGAAAAGTGATCCTTATGGGAAGGTAATCCCAATAAGGAGGTCAATCTACAAGTCTGGTTATGATTTTAGGGTAAAATACGGATACTTGTACAGGATAAGAGAGGTTATGTAATTCATAGTTGACCGATTTAACGAGATGTCACCTATTATAGTCTTGAATCCTGCTATTCCTTTTTAATTCTTTCGAAAGATAAGCAACTACTACGTCTCTAAGCCAACCTTCAAATATCCTAATACTTCTACAACAACAGCACACGTCAGTGACGGCGGAACGAGTGTTTCTCAGGGGGGCAGTGGCCATTACTGTTGAAACCCTTATCATTATTTCCTGTCTTTCTACAAAATTTTAGGAGGGGCAACTGCCCCCTCTGCCCCCCCAGTTCCGCCGTCGCTGGCACACGTTGCTTCTTTCAACCCTTCTTTTTTTATCCGTTTACCCAAGTAAACCAACGCTTTGACATTCGAATTTATGTCTCTTTCATTACACGCAATAAGTAACGAAATGTAAAACCACATTCGAAAACTAATTTTCGTACTTTTCTAACTGATTTGTCATTACACCAGTACTTTTCTAATCAACAATCAGTTTGGTTCACTTTGTTAGCCCCGCAATTCACTTCCCACTTGTCTCTCTAAGCAATATTATCCTTTATGAGCTAACTCTACGATTCGATGATGTGCGGTCTGGTCCTCTTTAAGATAATCTTCCAAAAGTACTTCTGTAAATCGATAGCCCACTACGAAATTACTTCTAGTGTCCAATCGTCAGTACTTACTTAATCTTCAACAAAATAACTTACCGACAAAGTCCTTGTACCAATTCTTTTTTATCCGATTAGTTATAAAAACGACCGGCCCTTACATAATTGCATTTCTAAGCCTCCATTTAACTCCTCGATGACTTCTATAAGACAATAATACCTTTTCAATCAGTACTAAAATCTGCCGTCAATCCGAATTACCTTGATAAACCTATACTTATACTGAAATGTTCACAAATAAACTCACAATTTTTTATCTAGTAGTCGACAGCCCAATGTTATCGTGTCATTACTCCAGCAAAGCGTTTTTCTTATCGTTACGGTCTTTGCGAAACGATAACCCAGTGCGAAACTAACTTACTAAACCAACTCTACCTTATGTAGTTACCTCTTCAAATTGGTAAATTGAAATCCAAACAATCTTCTAACTACCTTTCCTAATCCCATAAGCGCTAAGACTGACAAGTCACTGGTCAAGTAAATTTTTTCAGTTGATCATCCTTCTCTACATTCCTCTTTAAGCCGATAGCCTATTACTCGATTACTCCCTTATTCGATACAACTTCTGTCGTCAGCATCAATACTCCTGTCAGATCCTGCTCTGAGTTAATGGATTACCTCGCTTATCAGCTCGTAATGGCTTCCACCCACCAAACAACATCGATTTACGGAGGTTTTATGACGTATAGATGGGCAGAATGGCAGCATTGACTTCCTTTCCTCTTTCACTTCTATTTCTACTATACTCTATCTTTAATCAGGCCATCCGCGTTGCAGGATAGAATCGGAGTTATTGATGGGTGTAGTCTACATAACCTTGAAAAGCCCTATAATGTAACTGGGCGTGGTCAGTAGCAATGGGAAACAAAAACTGAAAAACACAGACCAGGGATTTTTCAAGGTCTTCGTTCCCTGTAACTGAACCTATTACGAGTTATGGTTGTGACAGCTCCAAGTTAGATCCCGTGTGGTCACAGGTAGGAAGGTGGTAGGCAGGAGCTTACGAGGTCAAGGGTTAAAAGAGCAGCGTGACAGTCTCTTCTCTTCAATGCGTAGGACGGCAAGATCAATAGGCTTATCCTCCGTAGCTCTTCCCAACTTGGTACAAAACATGAAATATTCTTGATCATTCAGCACGGCTACAAATTGCTATACAGTCCAAGTGTATAATTCTCCCCTTTCCATTACCCAGTTAATTCCCACTCCCTCCTCTTTTGCCCTCGGAAAAAAAATTGCACGACGTTCAACTGCAGGCAACGTGTTAGGAGTCAACGATCTCGTTTGCCTGCTTTCCCTTCCTTTCTCCCCCAAACCCATTTCCCTATGGAGCCATACCGCGCCAGGCTATTACTGCAGCACACATAAGAAGCCAGAAATTGCTTCGCACTATCATCTCCCAGCCATCTCTAATCTAACGGGCTATTTTTACTTTTCATTTTCTCTTCCGCCAAAGACCAAAGCGTACAAGTACCTACACTCCGGTTACGTACCGTACAGTACAATACGGGGCTTTCACGAAAAGGGACTGACAGCGTATCATATTTCATCCACTACCCCTCCTCTTTTACTCTTGCTACATGCGAGAGATAATGGAGGCAAAAACATGGCCCGCCGAAATTGATAACTACAAAAGAAATTTCAAACTCGACATACATGGTATCTCTGAAATAACACGAAAACCCCATTTTACAAGGTACAGCAGGAAAAAAAGCAAGAAAATGTTTTCTTACAAAAATCATGATGGAATATCGACCGATGAAAGTGTCTTAGATTCCCTACACCTAACCTAACCTGTTCAGTTACACTTGCCGCTTGTGTGATGTTATTATGCCTGTTACTAGGTTAGTTCAACTTGTCGACCAAACGACCGGAGCAACGCATTGCTCGGAAACCTGCCTAAACATACCCTATTCTAGGGTGTCGACCTAAAACTGGCAGAATCTACATAGTGCCAGAGACTTTCCAAAAAGCGCAACGTGACCTTGAAGGTAAGTCAAGTTCTTGTGGTTTTTGTGGTTGGCAAATTGTCATGTGTCTAACGCGTGATATTATGTGTTGTGTCAACAAAATTTCAGGTGCAAGCCCCTGAAGCCAGCCAGCTTTAGGGACAGCAAGACGGGGATTTTATAAATAAACCATGCGCCAAACGTACACACACATAACCTTGAACGACCAAGCGGCGCCACGGTGATTCTCCAAGTGCTGCCACGTGTCGCCAAAGGTCAAAACTCTTACGGGGGAACTAACTCAACGGCATGGAAACTGAACACTATGGTGCTGCACGTGCGATAGGATTCTTAGTATGGAGGCTAACAGGCCTATATGCACAAGCAACGACGAGAAAGCTTGCACTGATGTTGTAGTCTGGTTACCGCCTCAACTTTCGGGGTTTATCAAGTAAAAATACGGGACGACCTCACCGCGGAATCACACTCATAGAAGCTACTGCAGTAAATAAAGTCAATGACTGCCAAGCAGGGAAACGTTACAAAGTATAAAAGAAATAATATTCATAGATAAAGAGGCGGGAAAAATTACGAAGGAGAAAAGCACAAGAAAACCATTTTCCATGTCTTGCGATACCCTACATAAAAACTTCCTCTTGAAAAATCGTTTCCAGGCCCCAGTTGGTGCGGATATCCTGCGACAAGACTCGAGGGAGCCGCTGCAACATTCCAGATGCACTTTTCCAGCAAGAACATGTGCAGTAAATATACATGCAGAGTTTTTGCCCACCCCTCTCTTGCCTTTTCTTCTACTTTCGTATGCATACAAGAAAACGGGCTCGAGAGAAACGGTTAAAGAAACTTGGACGCAACCTTTATCATTCCTTTTCCTCTCGAATACAGTAAACATAATAGTCACGAAAGACAGTTCATTGTTAATCACAGTCAAACACGACAAAATGCGTTTCTTCTTTCTAAATACAATCAATCCTACACCTTACCTTTGAAGAAAGGTAATTAACCCATCGAAGAAAATCAACTAAAGATATAGGCTTAATCCCTCCGTAAGACACATCTTGCTGTGTAAGTCTTAACAAAGATCACCATTCGGCAAAACCTCTTCTATCAATTTTGTTCTGACATGCATTATCTGAATGCCACAAACGGTTTGACTTCAGTACTGTTAAACCGATTGTACTTACAAGAGTTATGCAAGACGTGGTTCGGGCAATCTAACAAAAACTACTCAATTCGAGAGATTTTCTTGTGGCTGAAAGAAATCAGTCATGTTACATACCGTTAAATTGCATTGTAAAAAGTTGCGCGCGGAATGATTGAGAATTAATCGAGACATTCAATAACGTCTATTTTCCTAACTCTTTTTTAAAAGAAATGGGTGATATTTTTAGTCCGTTGTGTTCACTATAGATCATCAAAAATCTTAAAAACATATTTTTTGGGGTTACTGAATGTTACTGAGCAAGACGTGAAAATCTCAGACACTATGGTCCCATAGTTATTTTACAGGGAGATCTAGAAATCCCAGGACACCCGTTAAAACGGTTGTAACAGCTGATTTCTTGACCACGGGAAACGAATCGTGAAAAACGGCAACGCTGCACAACGCAGCTTTCTTTGGAATTCAAAACTTTCGGATTTGAGGAAAGCCATCAGAGACTGAAGGCCAACGGTTGTCTTAAACATAAAGCTGCTCTAAATGATAACGAAGAACACAGCTATAGCCTGTAAAGATAGCACAAACGGTTTATCTTTAGGACGTCGTCATGGTAACCGTACGGCGTTTGAAAATGGTGCCTACACATCAAGTTGCATTTCTCTATTTATGCAAATTTGTCTTATAATGTCCTATTTCTTGACGGAGTTGAAGCAAAAATCTTTTTCCAATATTGCTTACGACTGTTACTGCAAACTTTCGTTACAATACGTTCAGTGTATCGTAAGAAAGTTGATTGGTAATGTTTCTCATGGGAAAACACACGATGTTATTTTGTTTCCACGGGTTACACGGTTATAAAAAACGACGGCCTCCTGTTCTTAAGGCTAGTTTAACCTTAGTTTACCTTTTTAAGAAGCATACGAAAACTTAATAGAGAGCAGAGAACCTAGTGGTTGTACAATCAGATGATCATAAAGTTCGTGCTACGAGAAAAAAGTGACAAAGCGCGAAATGTCACTTTTGCCCCTACCCTCCTCTACGTTATTGATGTCTTTTTTTTTTAAAAAAAATATTAATCAGTAGCTTGAAAATATGCGTGTCAACGTTGAAACCTTTTCCAAGGGAAATCCATTTTAAAAACTGCACTTCTACTTGCACTTATGTTATTAATAACTGAACAGAATTCCAGACAGAAAACCTGTTGGAATTGAATTCAATTTTCGCGAAAAATTTAGCCTGAAAAATGTTGCATTGGACCACGAGTCATATTCCATCACGATTCTTCGTAAAAATAATAAAATGAAGACTTGCGTGTCATAAACTTACCAAACCATTTTCTGATAAATCAACATACGCGTACTCAACGCCGTGTTTAGGGGGAGGGGGGTAGTGGGGGTTTGAGCTTTCCGAATGTTTACTTTATAATGGAGAAGATAGGGAAAGGTCAAATGAAAGAAAAAAATGCATATGGTAAAACCCCTTCCTCACCCTCACCTCCAACCCTCGAACCAAATTCCAGAGTACGGCCCTGCTCGTACTATAAACAATATGCCGAATTGTTCAGTCAGTAACCTATATAGAAATAAAGAATAATTTGAAGGGTTGAAATCGCCTCATCTTTTACCATGTAATCGTCCTAAAGAAGCTTTCGGTGAACGAATCCTAAAGTTATTGTTCCCGCAAGCCAAAGTCCCTTATAAGTGGTAGTCTCTTACATACGAGTTTAAGTCCAGCCCTTAAAATAACTGCGCGAGAAACAAGTCAACTCGCCTGGCAGCTTTCGTTAAAAGAACTCCTAACGGTCCCGAAGCTTTACTGTACTAAATCAGCACCTGAGAGACGAATACTTTCGGATGACCTTGCTACTCGCTGTGCGAAATTTCTTCCTACCCAAATTCCACTGCAGCAAACCTGTTGGCTTATAGCAGTTTCCTTTCACAACCTAGTTCAGTAGTTTCCTGTACTGAGTGCATCCACTAGCATCTACTCTAACACCGGTGGAATTCACTTCTTACTGAATCGCTTAAGCATGACGTTAGAGGTCCAAGAACTCGAGTTACTGGTGCAGCACTCAAAATACACCTGCGTTGCAGAGGGAAAACACTATTACTTCGCAGCTGTCGGTGACGTGACCTGGGACATTCGTTTTTTAAGTAGGCTACTCTGTGCGACAGATAGGCTACCATAGTTTCCTACAGTAGGACCTAGTTCAACTTCTCCTTTTTTTTCTATTTAGGACCTGCAAATGAGCCGATACTCGGAAGACAATGAGGTAGACAGATAGTAAAGAACAAGAGAACGGGAAATATAGAGCCTATGGCTAACAGCGACAGGAAAAGATTGACTTCGTCGGACCGGTTAGCTTCCGAAGGAGCAGAAGCCGGTCTAAGCCCTTCGTGGGCTACCGGTAGTCTCACAAGCAAATATTTAACACCACCTGCTCTTGCATATTGGACCTTTTCTCATGTATCGATTGCAAGCCTGGGGAACTTAGAAATTTCAACCAAAACTCAAAAAAGTCAACACGTGACTTCTCAAACTAGGATCATGGACAGGAGATTCTACACTAAGCACTTGACGGTGTCCGGAACGTTGAACAAATTATCGTTTATGACAGGAAAGGCACCCCTAAGAAAGAAAACTTATCACGCACCATAGTGGGATAGGTGCGAGACTCTTGTTATACACGATAAGACCCCATCATCAGGGGCTTCCGTGTCAAAAGAACACGGATCGCCTCCCTTTACAATGCTCTTTCACTACAGAAAACCTTTTCTCAAAGGGAACTCTTCTTTCCCTTTTTTCTGCACTCTTCATGGGGTTGCGTATATTTCATTCCCTAAGTTATATAGACGATTTTCTCTCGCACATATAAAGAAAAGCTAATGTTACGTGATGTGTTTTGTCAGTTGAGGCGCTAAAACTATTTAAGAAAAATGTGTAATTGCTACTAATACTATCATCCCTACTGTTACTAACATCAGTCTTGCTGTGCATTATCGCAATCAGAATTAATTATTATGAGTAATTCATGCGAAAGAATCTCGCTTTCGTTCTTCCTTTTGTCAAGTCTACGTTGGAACGTCTAGCTAATCAACCTAGACTTGTAGAAATAAGCTTGTTATTCCCTTCACGTACACTTCCTAACGCTGGGTATGCTTGAACCGCCGCCAGCAAATTATCCCAAATATTGTGTCGGGGCGAACTGGGTGGACTCGGCAAATTTCTTACAGTCAAATCTATGTGTTAATGTGTACAGCAAGTACAGCAGCATTCTTTAACCGCAACGCTTGTTATCAGTCGTTTACTTCACTCATTGATCCGCGGGTTGCCACGTGCAAGTGATGACTGAAACCCAAAACGTTCGCAGGGAACGCGACCCCATCCCGCCGAAGGGTTGCAACCGCAAAGGAGGGGGTATACGAGTATATATTGCTGCAGATATAAAGTGGACCACACGCGAATCAACCATCGAATACGCTTCACTAACTCACGCTACCATCCATTTCGACGTTTGCCGACTTTTCCAAAACTCTTTATTTTTTAGCATGCTTATTCCTATAATTCCCAATGCTTAACTCTGCCCTTGGTACTGGACAAACCATTCTCCAAAACAAGCAAGAAAGAAGTCCTTAGATGGAAGCAACGAGCTCACGCATGAACCAGCAATGGATATGAGGAAAGACAAAACCCGCTGTATGACCACCGCAAGACATACCACCCTGCTTGAGGGCATATACTCGCCACCCCTTCCTACTACTAGCCCTTGTCTCTCTTCATTAGCTCGCTTGTCGAAGCTACGGCATCTCCTCGGACCATAAAAAAAAAAACAGCAACACAAGCCACTCCTATGAACACCCACCGAAAAATAATTCTTCTATTGGACTTCCGCAGTTTAATTTTTATGATTCCTAGCTAAGACATTGCATATTAGCTTTCTGACACAGAAATCTCCTCCACCCCTTCTTGCTCGCCTACAATCATAATACTCTCTCGTGAAGCGTAAAAAGTGAATACTCATCGGAAAACCTCCACGGGCGCAAAACTAAGATAAGGTACTGGGATTGGGGGGTTGAGGTGGTTAAAAGAAGATTCTCAGCTGCCACCAATGAGTTCCACAATCCACTAAACCCCCTTAAGCTTGAAGCTGCGGAGGAATTCCTACCCGAGTACTCCATCCCAAAGGTTTGCTCGCGTTGGGGGAGAAGGGCGAGCGGTGTTACCATCTCTCAATATTCCTTTATATGAGCGAATGCCACCCCCCCCCCCGCCCCGGTCGAAAAAAAAAAAAAACTTTATAATGTCAGGGAGTGTCTAGCTTAGTTCCAAGGGGAAGAAATGGGCGAGCTGCGGTGCGCAGGTCGACTGCCGCAGCGAAGCAACGCGTGCCCGGTGACGTCAAAAGCGACGTCCGCGTCGTGGCCGGTTTAAGTTTCCCTTGCCTTGCGACGCCCTTAGACGCCTTCGACGTCCGACTTCTGCAGTGTTGAACGAGAGCGCCTGACGGCGACTTCCGTCAACCCCCTTCTCCCCCCTTTAGTTTGGTGAACATTCGGGATTCTCTGGGGCTATTTAAACACACCAAGAGCTTGAAAGGGTTTTACATCAACAGCGAACTCCGGACGAGGAAACAGCACACATAGTGGAGTAACTTATTACTTTTTGCCAAACTTTATAGTAACTTAACCCGTCTCGTCGCACAACCCCTTGCTATCCTTTTTAAGACCGCTCTGCTCGAGGTGTAACCCCTTACTTAACCGCTTGACGGCGGATTGCTGCCTTTTTATACAGAACTTGTTACGTCTTTTGTCCATCACAAGTTGGCGTTTTGGTGGCCTACCATCCGCCCGTTCGTCACCCCCCCCCCCTAAATTTTTTCACAATTTGCTATTTCTCTTCCTACTAAGCAGCACCCTCGTTGGTTATATTTAGCTACGCGTCGCAAAAGTGCTGTCAGGGAACACCTAACGCAAACTGAACCAGCTAAAGGTACTGGTTGTGCTTTCTCCCCGCCTTAATCCTTGAAGTTTTAAAGGTTGCGTCTAAGAATAGCTTGGTCTATGTTTGCGTCTTATGTACATACCTAAAAGTAAAACCAGTGACGAGTTGATTTTCACATAGTCGGCCCCAGGTCTTGCCTACCTTTCCACTGTTTAACGAAACTATTGACTCCAAGTTGCTGGCAGGAAGAAATGGTTATGCTCGTAAGATTTCCTCCTTGCACGCACTTGGAAACTTTTGCTTTTGCCTGCTTTAAGCTTGTCACGTTTGCTCTGCTGATTGCCCTCTGCAATCAACATTGACGTGTGCTGTGTGTGTGTTTTTGTGCCTCTCCCCTTCCTAAACAGCCAGTCACCCTCGTCCACCTCCAAAAACCGACCCAGTGCGCTGGATGGTGATGCTGTCAAACGCGACCTAGTTCTTACTACTGCGGCAGTAATAGTGCGTACCTAGCACTTGAACGGTTCCTTAATACTATAGCTGGCACTCTACATCCACGCTTTAGTTGTTAACAAGCCTAAAGAAGTGCTTCATTGGGTGTTTGCACCGGTCAACATTTCTGCAGCAATCTTCAGTTTCAGCGCACCAGTATCCAACAACGCAAAAGTGACCATCTTTTTTTCTGTTTACAGCTGAATTGCCGGTGTGATGTTTCGATTATTTTCTTCGTTTTCAACACAATCTATCGTAATATTTCTGCCATTACTCAAGCAAGTGTATTTCTGGGTTTAAGATTTTTTTTAAAAAATCTATGTAAGAGCAGAATTGCGAGCAATGGAAAATGTTAGACTTGTTGAAGATAATCTTAAAAAACGGCCTCCGCCCCCCGTTCCTCCGAGCTGCTGCTGCGCTCTTCATCGATTTCTGCACATGGCGGTGACACTAAACGTGATTAACGACCGCATATAAACTGTTCTTTGTATTCGACGTTATCCTTTCTCCCAGAATTCCTTACTCTGCAGTCACAGCTTAAAACAGCTCATACGCAACCTCCTGGGCAGTACTTCTACTTTACTGCCTTACTTCTGCAATGCTAATGCTGTTACAGCATGCAAGTAGTGCTCACTTTACGGCCTATAGTTTGTGTGCTCGCTATCAGATGCCACGCTAGTAAGTTGCTTTTCGTATTAAGCGAATGCCTATATTAAAATATCGTATTTCTGCTGCAGTAATTAATTCCCTATTATAGTTCGAACAGGTTAACTGGGCACGGTATTTGTTTCCTGGTCAAAACACGTTCCACGAAAGATGAAAAAAGCGAAAAGACCATGCAACGATTCAAGTGACAAAGGCCAAGGAATAGGGGTATGAGGAGTATTGGCCACCCTTGGACGAGTCAGGAAGAACTTGTTTCTGTACGCGCGACTACGTCAGGGGCGAAATGGGAAAATCAATACGCGGAGGAGGGGCGGAGCACAGTATCATGGCCAGCGGTGGAAATATAACAGAAAAAACGAAAGGAGGCGAGTCAAGAAAAAGGGAAAAGCGACGGAAGAGTACCCTGAGCGCTAACTAATCTGTAACTTCAAGTGCTCCTCCCGGAGGGCTTACTGCAGAATTAGTAAAACCTTCCTTCCCTACCGATACTTACTACGAACGCCAAACCCTTACGTGTGCAGTCTGTACTACCCATTCCCCGTGGTAAAGCCATATACCCGTTCCTACTAATGCCAATAGATAGTTGGCTAAGATAGCTACACATCACTGCACACCCTCTTCCCACCTCGCAAGCAAACCAATCGATGTGGCGTGGCCTGTCCTAGGCTCCTTACTACTACTACTACTACTAGGGCCTATCTCTGTATCTGGTCTAAATGCGAAACTCGATGGAGGGAAGAATTCCGTCAGCGTGAACCCAAAAGTTCTGGAAACAGACTTTTCAAAGATCTTCTTCCCTTTTGTCTTCAGGGCTCTTCTGGGACTCGATCGTAACCTGCGGCCCCTACTATTCCTCTACCACTACAATTGCCATGGAAGACCTCCTAACCAAGGAAAAGGGGGGATTTACTCGATCGAGGGGGAAAATGGTCATCACCCCGTCCTTCACTGCGTAAACGGTTTCTGGAAGAAGACCATGCGGCTCAGTTCGCAAATATAAAAACAGTGACAATCCCTTTCCCCCCAAGTTATCGCATCGCGTTGGGTCGTTTCATAGTGGTTGCAGAGGGATTGAATCGCCAACCCCCAAGAACATCATAACCCTGCCGGGGAGTTCGCAACTGCTGTTTGCTGGTCGAGTCTCATAAAAACTTGTGTCGGCAACGAGTTTGAAAGGGAATGAACGGAAAGGAGACGCCACCTGACCCTCCTTAAACGCGCCCTTCCAATGGCAAGAAATAAAAACGAGATTCACTTCAGGGAGCGAACAACTGGGCAGTGTAACTATGTGACATTCGTAACGTACCATGTTTCCATGCTTTGTCGCGACAAAAAGAGGAGTTAGGGGGAAATTTACTGAAATCTAGGTGTTAGCCTCCAGTGCCCTGCTTTAGCTGGTTGAATCCGGGCCAAATTGTTATTCATAGCGGAGCATTTGGTCCCCTTCAACCAGCTGTAGTTGGCATTTTGAGCAACGACTTTCAGGACGGGGAAGGGGATTTGCCCAACTTTGGGGATGAAATGTATTCCCATTTCCGAGATTGCCCAAGCTACTCTAATGCTTCGAATCCACTTTTTTTCAGGTAAAAGGGAATAAAATTTCCCACTCACAAGATAGCCCGAAGGCGTGGCTCAACCTGATTCACTCCCACCCCGGGCAATTACTTAATTTCTGCAAAGCAGCTACTTGTTTTGAATAAAACTGTGACTCCAAGTGCCGTCTGAAGCGCACAAAGCTACCCAAAATTCTGCCAACAAGGAAACGCTACAAGAGTGTCTTATTTCCATTTTATTGGCAAAATTAACCACGCGGACGAAATATTGTGCCTTGAAGACACAAGACCGGGAAAGTAGGAAGTACTCGGGGTGATACTTTGCGGAAACCATGCTCAGGAGGACGAGTGTTAGGAATATTACACGATAGTGTGGCAGCCACTTTTTAGTCTCTAGTCGCTTTCACACTTCAGAACCTCGAGATGTGGGATTTCCCCTTTTCGTTGTCGGCAACCCTTCATACAGCCATGCATCCCATTATATCAATTCAAGTCACATTACTAAGCACCCCACAGCACAAAGCTACATCGTCGCATGCAGCATTACTTACCCGAAATTTCTGTCCTGCTTTCATAATTTAGTCTTGTGAACACAGAAACGTTCTCTCTGGTTTCACAACTGTCACCACCAAGGCAATACATACATAATTGATCTTTTTCAGTCATATTCTTTGACTGTTGAACCCTTCATGTCCTTATGTTTCCATGACATACAACCTTATGACCAGCCCACTGCAGAGGACCTATTTCTCCTAGCAAAGTTTCCGTCTACGGAATTCGTTATGCGCCTTGAGAAGTTCTTCCCTGGGATTACTTTTCTTTCCGGGGAGAATAGCGTCGAGTTATAATTGGAACCTTACTGCGAAACACACTCCCTTCTGCCAGCCCAATCTGTCTGTAGAGAAGTCCTGAACACCTAAGGACTCCAAATGAGAACGTGAGAGTGAGAAAGAGAGAGAACCTAATAAGCTTGAAATGTGGGCCAATAAATCCCAGTCTAGGCCAACAACAACGAAAAGAAGGCAGGCTCTAAACAAAAAAGGAAAAAAAGACCTTTTATCAACAAACCAGACAGACAAATTAAGCAACTGCTACTAGTTATGGCTTATGAAGCTCAAGTTCTGGTTATGAGATTCTACACACAGTTCTTGTGATCCTATGCCGGAAGCCTTGAAAGGTAGTTAAGAAATTCCGTCACAAAAGGGAGGGGGTGAAAGGATGCAGTCTTTCCCTCCAGCAAATCTTATAAGCGTCAGCTCTTACTCCACGGCATAAAAGGGTCACATTCTTGATCGCTGATCATCTATAACGGTCTTTCGCCGCCACCTTACCATTCCGTGTCAGATGCTTTTGGGCGACTTGTGTGTTTCAGCGTATATCGAGCGGTTGCAGCGACAGCCAAGAGGGAATATTGCTTCACGGATTAAAAGAGGTCTAAAAAGGGGCTGTAGAAAACCGTACTGTATACACGATGAAAGAGGCTGGAAGTATGTACGACCTGTCAAATCGAAGGGAAGTGCATACTTGCGTGCATACGCCCCAACGTTAAAGAAAAGAAAATATCACCGTAATACAAAAGACTTATTTGCTTTAGAGTGGCAAAGCGAGCTGTAAAGCAATACGGGCGTAAAGTGCTCCAAAGCTTTCTGCAGCATCGCTTGTGATCAAGCACACACACTTACATTGCTGACGCTGAACTGACGAGAGGGTTTGGGAGGTGGTTTTAGCTCCGAACCGCGAGTTATCGTTTACTTTTTTTGTAGTTTTTTCTTTTCTTTTTTGCTTTCTGTATGTCACTTGAAAGAGATTTCGTCGGCTACAAGAAACACCGAAAAAAGACCCACAATCATTTGTTACACTCAAAATCTCAGCCTTCCTCACGGAAGTGAAGGAAAAAAAGTGAACGAAGTATTGGCGTAGAACACCCATTTCCCACCCCTTTTCTCCCCTTAAAAGC
Source organism: Triops longicaudatus (assembly GCA_022885665.1). NCBI lineage: Eukaryota > Metazoa > Arthropoda > Branchiopoda > Notostraca > Triopsidae > Triops > Triops longicaudatus. The sequence goes on from JAGQDJ010000013.1 coordinate 248,731, forward strand.
GTACTGGATAGAGCTTTCGCTAACGTATGCACGTTAAGGGGTGTACAATACGCCCTAGTGCCGGAAATTAGAGAAACCGGAGAATAGACGGACACAAATGTCTGCTTGTGGATGACAAAAGTCCTGTCTCCGTTACTTCGCCGCGTTGGTGGTAATAATGTTGCAAAACTTTAAGGTAAAAAAAAAAATCTAAATCCATTTTCGAGGTACAACAGTTGATTAAAGCACAATAGCGAACTCGTCGAGTTTAAAAGCCCTGGCAAAAATTCTTTGGTTCTTGTGGCCATAAATGAAAAAGTAATTAAATGAAATTGGTGTACAACGTTTGGTTAAAAAAGGCATGCCTCTTTTAAAACAGCCTTGCTCGGCCTCTTTCCTTTGCACACATCTATGAGCTGACTAGCAATCTGGTATTAAAACTTGATGGTGCGACAAAAACTCGAGAGTGAAAAGCTTCAAATTTCTCTATCTCTACATAACTTTTTCTTCTTTTTTCTTTAGAGAGTTAACACCGCGTAAGGCTTCCAGTCCTTAGCTCCCACCAATAGGCCTATTGTAGAATCGTCGACAATAAAATAGCAAAAAAGTATGAGGAAGTTGCCAGGAAAGTTGCAATGTACGATGCCAATGATTCCACTTTCCTTGTGTACATATCCTCTTCTTACCCCCAAGAAAAGCTAAAGGAACGCGCGTGTCCTAAGCGCACTGAACTCGCGTGACAAATCCATTCTCTAATGTTACAGGGGTAATGTGATGCGAATTTTTCTTTGTTAGCGGACGTACTGAGCATATTTCTTACTTCGCTGTGTAGCTTGTAGAGCCGCAAGTGAAGCCCCGCATTTAAAAGGCCCTGCATAGCTCTTAAGTAACAATGGAAGTATTAGCACGCAGAAACTGAAATACCAGAATTTCTTTGTTGCACGGAAATCGTTGCCGGAGGTTGAACGTAGAGAATCATTCCTCTCATGATTTTTAGCGGCAAATGAACTCAGGAACGAATCGGTAAACACACGGTTCTGACGTAAAGAACAGAAGCTCAAACATATGGCTCGTATCTTACAAGCTCTCATTGTTGCGCAATTGAAAAGGCCTATGCTGAATCAGAAAAATGTTGCTGTGTTTCTGGACAACAGAAACAAAGAAATGCAGCCCAGAATACACGGTTATTCCACAACGCAAATTTGCAGACGCACGCAACTTCCACGAAGCTATATTTCATTGTTACGCAACTAATATGCAAGAGAACTGGAAAATATGCTTCAACTCAGTTTTCAACTGGGAAGCACTAGGCTCTGTTTGCCGTCGTGACGTAATGACGGCCGTTTACACAGACACGAGTTTTCAATGCTACGTTTCAACTGTAGCCTATATCTAAAATGTAAACAACTCATCCGGTTTACTTTTAATATGATTTCCGAACTACTTTTTCGTTACTTCAATCGAAGTTACTTTCTACTGCTTTGTTTTCCTCTTCCATTTCTTGTTTATTTGTCGCGTTTTACTATGTAATGCACTTGCTCCATTTCAACAATTTATTTATTTCCTAATTATTCTTCCCTATTTTCTATTTTCACACCGTCTTTTTTATTTTCCTTCGTTCGAAATTTCAATAATTTCCTATTGACCACTTTATCTGAAACTTTTTTTAAACTAATTTCCTGGTTTCTATCTTTCAGTTTTTCAACCTTCTTTATTTATTTTTGGCAACTTAGCATGTGTTAGATGCCATGATTTTCCTAAGTACGGTGCTTTTCGTCACTCTTTAATCGCCCTCACGACGAAGACCTTCATTATCCTGACAAGCATATAGCACTCTTTCTGCAAATTCCGATATACGACAGAGCAAAAGTAGCCTGACGACAAAAGAGTCCTACCCTTTCTTGCCCTGACGGCATGATCCAGACAAGGAGACATCCGCAATGGAGGGGTCTTGCCGTCGCTGCAGCAGCAATTGCACCCAATCGCGCCAAAGACCAGTAAACGAGGGAAAAGCTTTCCCTTGACGGTCGCGAAGGGTAAAAAAATGTTCCAAAAAGGAAGTCATAGTGCAAGAAAGGACAGTTTACTGGTTTTTGCTTATCTCTAACGTAAAGAGTTCTGTTACGCTCTCCAAAATGTCAGTTCGCAAAATCGTCGGTGCTGCAACTCACTTATTTTCCCTATACAAAGAAGTGCACCACAGAAGTTTGCAATATCTAATTTCCTCAGTGGTGTCAGTTCCAGACCGACAGGCATTTTACCAGAACAAACGAATAACCGGAAAATTTGGAAGCAGTATTCGGTACCTTTACTTTTAAACCTACGTCGGGCTTTTCTAGTTTCAAGCTTTCAAGCAAACATCCCAAAAAAATAAACTAAAAATTATAACAAAACTAAAATCAAAACAGAAAATTACGCAAAACTCAACCGACTTTAGATTTGCTTTTCAAGCTTGGATCGTTGTGCGAAAGAATACGAAGGAAACTACAAATGTCTCGACAAAGGGCGCTTCTGCGCAATTGCTGCAAATACGGCACCCACGAAGAACACAAAAAGTGAGTAAATAGGTTCACGGGGTATAAGTCCTTTTGTTAATCCCCTACAAACTTAGATCCGTAACAGTCCTCGCCCTAGAAAAGTTGAATGGCCTAATAAATTGCATATTGCTTGTTGTCCTGGTCTTTTATTTCCCCTCTCATCGCACGTTTCACCATGTTGGACAATGTATAACAGGACAAATAACTTCACCTCCCTTCTTTTTTCTCTTTCATTCGTCTACACGGTATACGAAGCAGTCGTGGCAGAATTCTATTTCCCCATTCTTTGGTACTAGCAACCATAAAAAAAAAAACAAAAATAAGGAAACAAGCTTGTCTGCGAAATTGCCTGCTTCAATGTATGGGGCTATGCTCAGCATTACTCTAGCTTTATCCCCAAGATGGACATACGGCAGCTAACGTATACAGCTCGAGTGTGTCTGGGTGTTCCAACACCAACTCAAGAATTTACGGCGACGGATACTTATTATTCCATCCTCTCATCCAAAGCCCTAGGACGCTTAACTTGCTCTTTACGCTCGCTGAAATAAAATGCACCTCTTATTTCTGCCTCTCTGTCTGAATGACATTATGATTAGTCAATGGCATACAAAGCTAACTAGACATTACTAAAAACTTTGTACAGTAGATTTTTCTCGGTAAAATAAATGTAAACCTCGTTTGTCAGGGGCAGATACGGGCGAGACGAAGTAACTTTAAAACGGAGTGAACGCGTACTGCGGAGCTTCAATAGTGCCTTCTCTAGGCTTGCGAGCCTTTAAGTTTGGTCGAAAAGGCTTCGTGCATAGAAAAACGTTCTGACTTACCTGGGATTTCCCCGGAGCGCTGCATGATGGAGCGCATTGAAGCCATTGTTATTCGTCAGCGTTATATCGGCGTTGTGGTCCAATAATAACGTCAGCATGTCATCCCGCTTTTTGGAAATGGCATCGTGTAAAGGAGTGTCACCTTCAGAATCCTAAGAATTACATTTTTTTTTTAAAAAAAAAGAAGACGCTTGACCAGGACATGTCGTGAAAGAAACACGGAAGCCCCTCACTGTCCAGAGAGGACATAATAAACTAGAAAATGCAACTTTTCACTGCAGCTAGCCAATACTTCTACACCCTAGCCAGCCCAGCATATGGTAAAAAAGAACTAGCCTGACAGAGCGCATTTTCAATTCTTTAAATACAAATATTAGTTTCTTGACCCATACCGTACTACTATAAAAGCGGTCCTAATTAGCGAAGTGTCCAAGGTTCAATAACAGAGATCCATGACATTAATAGCAACGCACAATCATGTGGCTGCCATTTCTCTGCCAATTTTCTGGACGATATAGGCTATATTCACTCAAATCAAAGTTTATTTTGACTTAGAAACCTAGTTCAACAAACATTACACAGGCCTATTTGACGCTCCTCCTCAAAAAGTAAATTAAAATGGACAAGAAGCTTTGTAGGCATACGAGTATCGCCCTGCATCTTCATGAGATTCTTGCACTTCATGAGCCCGCAAGTAGGAAATTAACAGCGGGAAATTTTATATGAATCCCTTCTATCTCTTCAACACGTTTTGTAGTCGGACGGCAATGAAAGCAAACTTGTTAATTTATAGGTTAATAACTAGTCCAGGGCTCGTAAGTTACAAAATGCCGCTTCCGTTAATGGATTTTACGACGGGAGCGATTCCAACTTGTTCACGTCCCATGATTTCTTTTCAGCTCACGTCGCTCCCCATGGCCACGATCGAAGAGTTAAAACTTCTGCTCAAAGAGGGCTATTTGCCGTGTCGGCGCTTTATCTCACCATGTCCCATACCGTTGTCTCCTATTACGGTCAATTTCAGGTTCTTCACGAACATTTTTGGGGATGTTCTTTCTTAAGGCGGAGGGGAGGAAGGCGAGACAGAAATATTGAGACGGAACAGGAGAATAGGATCCCTGACGAGTTCTAATAGTACCGAGACGAGGAAAGGGGGAAAAAATGACGGAGAATTGCGAGACCTGCGAGAACAATTGGTCTTGGTCAGGAAAGTTGCTCCAGGGACCCACCATTTCTAACTCGGCCCTCCTTTGCTTCATTACGTTACTATAGCTGGCCCGTAATAGCAGTGGCGGACTGCGTGAGACCTCGAGCCCTTGACAAGGAACAGACCGTCAACACACACGCTGTGCCGGAGTTGTAAAAGAAAAAGGGGAATAAGTGCCTACTTCTCACATGTGTGGTACAAGATACTGCGGAATTTCTTCGCTATTTCATGGGTTAATAACGTCTTAAGTTCCCTTGGGCATAGACTGTAGTTTTAACAGCCTACTAGTTTACTATTTCGCTCTGCAGCATGGTACCGGGGAGCATCACAATAATCTAAACAAGACCCGTGCAAGACTCAATGGCTTGACTTCTTTGAATTTTGCAAAGTTGTTCTAAGAGGTGTCTGACAATCACTGACAACAAGAAACTTCAAGACTAGTTTTAAAAAATCCCGATATTTCTTGACTCCTTGACTTTTCTTTTCATCACTAATACTTCGAGACAACTTCCCTGCAATACATAAATTAAAAAAAATATTCACTAAGTAGCGAGTTAAAAAAAAATCGAAAATGAAGTTTCTGAGCTTGAGAAAGCATTTGCTATAGGGGGGACTCACGTGTCGTGTACGGAATTTTGAAAACCTTAACCTAATGCAGCAAACGTGAGAAATCCATAATCTGACGTAGCATACATATCGACAAACCCTAGGTAGTTTTAGCACTGGTGTACGAAACCTTAACCGGACACGAAATCTATAATTTTCAGCAATTTTCTTTCGGCAAATGTGGTAAGTTACAAGTGTGCTCATTTACAGCCTTTTCGAAGGTCAGTCATTCTTAAAAGCAATACTATATCGTTTCAACCGTTCTTTTTACAGATCTGCTATTTTTTAATTAATATTTCGAAGAAGTTTAAAGAGCTCGACAATATTTACACCGAACGTCAAGGCCGACTTCCAACAATGAGAAGGTTTTGCGCAGGAATACACTAAGGCATCTGCAGCCTTTTCAAAATAACAGAAAACGAGTGTCAATTGTTTGAATAAATCAATTGAAAAATCAAGAAAAATGTTACGCAGAGAATCTAGACGAAGGAAGTGTTGCAGCTTCTGACTAAAGGAAAAAAGCGAAATAATATTTCTGTGCGCACCATCTCCAGGGAGTCGTGGTGAATTGTAAATATGCGAGATATTCCTGTTGTTGCAGACATAATTGTTGTTCCAGCAAAGGCAGGCTAGAGATAGCAAGCGTTTGGCTAAAGGGCGTAGACTATAGAACTTTCCCTCTCTTTCTCACGCACGCAGACGAAATGGCAACTTGAGTTGAGTTGCGTTGCAGCACAGTGTGAGACGAACCTCTTCGTGAAATTTGTAAATTTATGAAGGCCTCGTTCCCCATTTGGGGTATCTCTCTAGGCGTGAAAATGCCTTGCATGCCTCCTTCCTCCAAAAAAACTCTTCTGCCGTCTAATAAGGAAACAAACAGCTAGGGCAATCGGGACAAGCGACCCCATTATAATGCAAAAAGCTACCCAAAGGGGTAGGTCTTCCCCTTTCCACGCCCGGAATACGAAATGTCTCTGAAACTATTACAAGTCGAGCGTAAGAAAATTCCCCAAACTTCTACGACTGTAAGGACGTGAAGGCTCTAGATTCCAAGTCAACACTCGTTAGCCCTCTTAATAAATAAATAATGAGACAAATTGGTATTCTGGAACTCCGGGCCTTCATCACGTATTTAAAAGAATGTATTTCAAGGAATGTTGTATGGGTCCAAAACCAAATTTCCATCCTATTTTCAATTTAACAACAGCCGCGACTCCCTTTGAAAGTAACCACATTGTTGGCATATCAAAGCAAATCGTCGTCTTGCATTCTCTTCCGCACGTAAAAGCCCCATTGGCCTTCTTTTACAACCATCTTTCTGCCTCATGTTGAAACGAATCGATAGGAATTATATGCTTGTAACAATGGGGCCTATGTTAAGAACAAGTAAATAAACCAGCAAAGGGCGGGCCCAGAGCTTGTCCTTTAAGTCTGAATGTGGAGCGTGGAAGAAATTGTCTGCCGGTACAACCCGTCAGCTGAGCCAGAAAGGCCGAATTTGTAACGTTGACACGCCAAACATGCTATAAAAAGGTTGCCGACGAGTGTTGGAGCTCCATGACTGTCGCCATTCTCAGATTATTGACCAGGCCCGCGTAGTCTTCGTAGCAATAATTGCTCCGACAATTACATTCCTTCTTTATTGCACCGCCCTTTCCACTTGCTGCTGCTGTGGTGCCCCAAGCTAATATATTTACCTACCCCAACCAAGGCTCATTCCAATCCTCCCACAGAGGTTCCGTTGCATAACTATGGCCTTTATGATTTAGCCACTTAGACGGATTTTATAGACATGCATGAAATGAAAGTTGGCCAACACCGCAGGTCGCAGTAGCACCAAGGACCATGTCCGATCATCACGAGTGCGGCTGTTATACAAGTATACGAGCCTTACTTCACTTGTAACCTGCAAACTCTTTCAATAAACGAAGCAACCGTTCCTACGGTAATGTTGTTAACAAGAATCTGAAACGCAATAGTTTGAGTTTTCCTAAAAGGCTTAACTAAATTTGAAAATTACATTTGAATTTTTGCAGCTTTTTACTCTACGAAAACAGGAAATCCGTCAAAATGATGCAGTCGATCGGAATGTTTGTAATATTAATATAAAAAGTAAAATGAAATCGGTCAAGTACTTTTTGTAATATCATCTCATGAACTTTTAAGATTTTGTATGTAAGTGCTACGGTGTACCGCTATTCTGAGTTTCTATTAGACTTTCATTAGTTCGCACTTCGTGGTTTGTTACTGTCACAGACCTACCCTTTACGGAGGAGCCGACATCCCCATCTTTTATCGAAAAAAATCATCCTGAAAGTTACGTATACCGGGGGTCTCAAACCCAACGTTCGCACTGTATAATCAATCTCCTTTAAACTCCTAAACTAGCTCAAATTAGCTAGCTTTTCCTTAAACATGTAGTATTCGCTTACGTATTGGAAACAAGAAAAAGCTTCGTAAATTTGGCCTACTATCCAAACTAGGATTGGAGTTTACTGGAGAAATCAAAGGCGAAAGTTAACGTTAAAGTCAATTTTGGAGGATTCGCGACAACGTAATAAACGCTAACAGCTAAGGAAAACAAAATTGTGAAAGAAGGAAGCAGCGTGCTTTCTTTGCTGACGAATCTGAGTGCTCAGCATTCAACTCACAGTCGATTTCTTTGGAGTTGTCATCCTCCTGGCTTATGGCATTTTTTCCTTTTTATTTGCCGTTACAGGGCTATAGAATTTTCTTCCAGAAACTGTAAGAAGAAGCAGAAACCGATATCGTTTCTGCAGCGGAGATTATTTGTACTTTCTTCCAAGGCGAAAATGCAAAAACGCAACTTGCCCCTGCAAAGTCTCCCTAGCCCAAAGTCTGCTGCTTTGCCAGTCGGGAGGAAAATCCTGAAAAGACTTTCATTTTCCGTCTGAGGGCCACTTTTGTCAAAATGCCGGCTCTTTTCCGGCCTTAGTTCCCCAATGAGATTGGTCAGCGAGGCGCAACGAAAGTCACCATTCCCACAAAGGAAATGCAATGGCAGCAATTGTCCCCTCCTCCCCAACGCTTCTTTCTTGGAGACCACAAGAAAAAGAAATGTCTTAGCTTAGGACTTTTGCATGCAAGCTCTCCAACCTATTTCGACCCGCAGAAATTTTAAGCGTTTCGCGCCCTGTTTCGTCTTATCATCCCTTGGAAGGATCAAGGAGGCTTGAAAAGTTAGAAATTCGCTTTTCGGGACCATAAGCTTCGCCCGCTCGTCCCCTAACTCTGTCGCTCTAGTCTATTAGCTATGAATGGATATGGTACTGTTCAGATAGTCGTAAAAGCTGACGAGGGCTATTGAAATGCATTCAGCAAAGAGATTGAGCATTACGCCCCTAAGAAGCAGAAGAAGAATGCTGAGAGAGAACGATTTTGGAAGAGGCCAAAGTATTGCTTCTATCTCCCCAACTCGGATAAGATGGAATGGAATGGCAGACGATGAGAAGTTCTTAAAAAAGGGAAGGGGAAGAGTGTCTTGAAGAAGCATGTTTTCACGACAGTGGTATGTTCTCTACTCGGCGTGCATGTATACCTATACATAGAGAAGGAGAAGTTCATTGGCCACGCTGTAATTGAGACAGAATCTAATTTCAGACGGCTTTAGCCTACCCAACTCTCCTTGGAAATAGACTACATTAAGGGCTACGACAACTCTTACTACCCTTTACATCAGGTTTTAGTAGTATCCTCCTTAATGTGGTGTCGTTAGCTCGCTAGCTGGGCAGAAGAAATAATAGGAAAGAAGACTCGGAGACAAGATGCCGGTACTTGGACGTAGGTAGAAAAGTTGTCAACCTGCGTGGAGGTTAGGCAATCTATGCGGGCACCGCGGAGACTTGTTTTGGGAAGCTCTAAGTCGCATTTCTTCAGGATCCCTTCAGTACCTCAGACTTTACACAGCACGCCCCCCATATCGATAGAGACGGGAGAGACCAGATTTGCAATGGCATTTCATTCTTCGTTTTCCTCAAAAACTAATCTACAGTCGAACAAACGAAACTATAATATTTGATAAGAAAGAATATGAGTTCTGTGGTGGATTTGAACTCTCGAATCATCTTAACCAACTGGACACTACCAGTATGAACCCCAAATACCCTTGAAAGACAACAGAAGCCAATGGACATCGCTCTGCCGTAGTGTCTAAGTTATTTGGTGTCTTCCACTGAAACCTTCGAAATTCGACATCTTCCGTGAGATAACATAAGCAACGATTGGAAAAAGAGGTCTGAATATGACTTACCCTGCAAACTGCGTAAAACAAAAGAGAGAAACCCGGCACATACAACGATTTAAGCGAACTAATGGTTAATCTGCAGTCTAAACGCATCCATAAAAGTACTTTTACTTACTAAGGTTACTCACCAAATATTTTGATGGTTTAAATGTTGTATACTTTATGCACTGCCGGCCTTCTTTTTGTATTAGTTTTTCGGTGTGTGTGAAAAATCACAAAACTTCACAAGAGATTACTGCTCCTGTCAGGAGACCACATTTCGCTCCGGTGCTAGATTTAAGTTTATGCTGTACTATAGAGACCTTAAGACTTATTCAGCCAGTAACAATAATACATCCTTTGTTGAAGGAGAAACTTGTGAAACAGGTCCTTGTTAAATACAGGAAATAAATGATTCTGTTATCGAACACCGTGAGAATATGACTGGAACAGACACCGAACTCGGCTTAAAGTCAAATCAGCCCATCGAAGTAAACTTGCCGCCTAGCCAAGAACTTCAACACAGGAAACGGTTTTTATACTGTGGGCAGACTTCGGTAATGATAAACGCCGAAGAACTAGAATTAATCTGAGTTGCAATTAATTCTAAATAAAGTCGGTTTCGACAACTAAGACAGTGAGAATGGAATACAGTTAATGAAGCCAAACAGGATTTACCGTAGAAGTTCTATTACTTCACTTAGCTAGAAAATAAGCAATGGTGAAAAAAGTTAACGCAAGCGAAATTAAAGCTCTACTTAGCATTAAACCAGAAAGATCCACGAATTTTTACTAGCAACGAAATTTATCCTAGCCGTTGCGCGGGTCTTTATGCGATGGAAATATCCTTTGTTACCGACAATGAATGTTCTTAGTCCTGAGCTTTTCACTGCGTCATGACAGTAGTTGATATAATGTACGTTGAAATAACTTCGACTGCTAACTGTAATGCCCGAGTTAGGTCAAGAGGAAAAAGTCACATAAGGCAAAGGGGGAAAAAAAAGTCGTTACGACGTTTTAACCATCAAGTTAATGGTCGCGCTGCTTGGGGAGGATTCATTTTCAGTGGAATCGATATTGGCTCTCGCATTTAGCATGTAGAAGCACGAGAGATCACTTCTTTTCGATCTTCCTCTCCCAAAGCGGGCGGCATTTTCTCCTAAATACTCGCGTGCGTCACTTTGCATTATGTTGCCCCATTTTTTCTCGTTACGCTTCGATAGAACATGACTCCCGAACGGGGCTCCACTAGGAATAGCAATACTGTCGCGTGTCGTCCTAAACATTTTCTCCTTTTCTCCGTTAGTTGAAACCCCCCGCTCCTCCTTTCAAACTATTTTGAGCCTATACTTTTTTCTCTGAAAAACTCTAACACTAGTCCAAAACAAGTTTTTCTCTCTTTTATCGTCGAGTGCAATCCAATCCAGAGCCCAAGGATCCCCATATTCCGGACTTCAAAGTCAGATCGGTCATAGTAAGGTCACGGAGGGGAAAAACGTACTCACCTGCAAACTTGGATGACAACCAAGCCGCAGCAAAGTACGGACGACTCCGACATGTCCTTTATTAACTGCAATGTGCAACGCTGTTTGTCGTCTTTTATTACGGGCATTGAGATCAGCCGCCATGCCATTGGCACCTGCCAGCAATTCCATTACTGCTGGTTCGTCGCCAAAAGCTGCGTGATGCACTGCCCGATCGCCATCTTTGTCCTAAACATAGAACACGTTGGTCAAGCTACTTTTCATATTTTGAATAATAAAAAAAAATGAGCCAAAGTAGGAAAATTAAAAATAGATATACATTTATGTATATATATATTACGTCTGAAAAAACATACCTCGATTTCTACATCAGCCTTGTATCGTAGGAGCACTTTAATCACTTCCAAATGTCCGTTTTGCGAAGCAGCTTGTAGCGCCGTGTGGCCGGCAAAGACACCGTTGACATCGGCATCGGGTCGTTTCAACGACTCTTCCACCTTCTGGGCGTCACCGTTGGCCGCGGCTTTTACCAATTCTTCATTAACGTCTCCCGTTACGTGAGTTTCAAACAATTTCTTCAAGAGAGCACTCAAACATTCTAAGAAAAAAGTGTTAATACAAGCTCACTCTAACCATGCCTGCCAGGCTTTTTTAGCCCCTTACCGCCATTGGTTGCACCAGGGACAGAGCCATCAGACGCAACTTTGGTGACTGCAGCCGGATTGTACGTCCATGAAGTGCCACACACTTCCACTTTCAGATCATTATCATGATAAATTTGTTGAACACGACCGATCTTGCCCAAAGTCTACACGTCAAACTTAGTTATCATCCCTGAATTCAGAAAATTTATGCATTTTACGCCTTACAGGAGCCATTGCTTCAGCCCACTCGCCATGTCCGCGCTGAAGAATCTTGATTCTTTCCAGGTCCGAACAAATTTGAACTAAATCTCCCACAGCAAATTGAAGTTGATATTCACTTCCAGCCGAGCTACTCGCAGACGGTGGGATGGGCACTCTCGTCAAAACTGCAGGATTAAATGTCCACCTATGACATAAATAATCAAATTCAATTATACCTCATGTTTGTAACAACAACAGCAATAATAATGGAAGTATTAACGAGAAGTAATTAAAGAAAAAAAGGACAAATTACCGATTTCCACTAGGATAGGAGACTACAATATCATGATCCTCATCGATGCCTACCACACTACCGGTCGTACCCAAACATTCGAACATGCCGTCTGTCCAGCCGCCATGGCCATGCTGCAAAGTTTGAACAATTTCTAGTTCCAGATCCACATTAACCTGATCTCCCACGGCAAGTCCATGAGGACCTGACTTGCCTGGACCTTGTTCACCCAACAAAGGCAAATGATCTCGAAATACCGTGCCGCCTTTGGCATCGTTTACGACTTTCATATCAGCCTACAAACCAACAGTAATATCATAAAATATTACAGACAATATAAAGTGATATATAATTTAAGACATTTCTTATTTTATTTCATTACTCATCTTATAACTAAGGTTTCAAAATAGAAAGAAGGAATGCTTTTTAAAAAGGCTGAAAAGTACTTACCATGCCTTCAAAACCGACTCGATACAAGTTTTTGGCGCCATTGTCCCAAATAACATAGGCTGCCGATCGTGGACTGGACGCAGACCAATCTTGTATTTCGGTCACTTTACCTCGGCGGCCATTACCACCATCTTGATCTTCCCATTGCCAATCGACACCTCGAACTACTCTAGCTCCAGCAAAAATGCCTCGAATGGCGATTTTTTTGCTTTTCCTCCGAGGTTCCATCATCGCTCGCTCGCTGCCAGGGGTCGTGATACGGTAAAAGCGATGGCGCAAATGGTGTTTCTCACCGTGATAGCATACTGAACACAGATCGTAGTTGGTGCATTCAGCACATTTCCAGCGGATGCCGTAAATGGGTTGTTGTCTACATGTGTCGCACATAGTGCCGTCATGTTTTATACCTGGCGGAACAGAAAAACATGCAACATTATACGACTAACATTCTGTTTAGGAGAAAGGTAAGGTCTGAGGACAACAAAGAACGACAGCAATGTACCCGTGGGTGCACTGTCAAGTATTCTAAGATCATACGCGCCGGAGCAACGATAATTGGCCGCGGTGCCATTGTCCCATACAACAACAACTTCCTCAGGAGATTCAAAGTTCCTAACGGTTCCTACATGGCCTTCTCCTCCATCCTGTGTTGAAGAATAGGGACAAAAGTCGAAAATTAAAAATGCTGCAATGTCAGAATATTTGCTAAAAAAAAAATACCTGTTTCCCCCATTTCCAGTCAGGACCACGAATAACACGAGCACCGATGCCTTCCATCATGAATCTTGTAGTTCTTGCAGAAGATGCTGGTCCAGCGTTAGCGAGCTCCATATTTAGCAGGCCTAACGTAGTTTAATTTCACGCATACACATTAAAACAGCAGACGAATTGTTTTCCTTCTTGCTTGTTGGGGTATATTTGCAAACGTTTTTGGAGGAAAAGGACTTTTAGACGAACACATGAATAAGGCCGAAATTCCAAAGATTCTTAATTTAAACAATTCACTAATAATAATACAGTTCACTCACTTGAGTAAATTTTTAAATTAATTATAATAGTTTCCAGAAACAAAATATGATGTAAACACTACGAGTTTTCAGTGAAAAGAGATGACATTGAAAAGGAACTAAAGAAGGCATGGAGGCAGCAAGTGGCGTCACATACGGGTAATTGGCCAACAATATTTAAGGGTGAGAAGGAAATGTGTTTTCCTGATAACGAACTTGGTTACAGGACCATTTGATATCTGCAATGAAACTATCGGAAAACAATCTACCTTTTGTACGTTGTAGGGAGACTTTCAGATTTTCAGGAATTATGAAAATAAAAAGATTTTTTGGCTCTATTAATAAAATATAAAAAAAAAACTTTGCAGAGGAAATCCCAATCACGTGCAGTAGTTCTTAACATGTAGCCTACATCAAGCATTTTTGTTAGCATGATTTGATGATTTATTGATAGTATACCGTTTTTTAAAATCCACTTCCTAATACTTAACATGTAATGTGTCTGTGCTCGGGATGCGAATATCAGGCCCTTAAGGATAATTCGTCACATAGCGCGGGTTCCAATCTTTGCGGAAGTACAATACATTCAAAGAATGTATGCGTTTGGTCTAATTTTGGCTGATCGCATCAAGAGTGTTCGAAAACCAGGAATTACAATAAAGTAAATGCACCGTTCAATTTATTTAGTGTATTTCGATGTATTTAAAAAAAGGTTTAACGTAACCTTTCAAAATAACACTGACCAGCTTTTAAGATTTTAATTGTTACTTCTCTTTTGCACCCCCTTTTATGCTGCGCCCTAGACCAAGGCCCAGCTTGTGTTTATGGGAAATCCGGCCCTGGGACCGTGGGAAAGTGGAAAAAATAGGTAAATTATTTTTTTTAGGTTAATCCATTTTTTTTAAAAAAAAGAAATAGCATTATTTTTTAAAGACAAATTAGAAGAAATTTTCGAGGAAAAAACGTAAAAAATGGGGGAAAAATCATACGAACGCACTTTTATCCAAAAATTGCGAGTGCAAGCGCAATTTGAAACAAACGCGTGAGCGAGCGCACTCGTTTAAAAAGGGGCGATTTAGCTCTGGAAAAGTGTCGGCTCAAAAGTAACGTGATGCACATCTAACAAAAATCACAAATATTAAACAAAAGGTTTCTTGTGACTGTGAAAAACCACAGGCATGTCATACACCGCTGGATGGTCTTGAAACAGTTGCATGTGGAATGATTGAGTATTAATCGAGATATTCAACAATGTCTGATTTCGCTACATTTTTTTTAAGAAAACAGTTTTCGCCCATTGTGTTCACTAATAACTTAAATTTTTTACAAAATATTTTCTGAGCTCATCGTATGCTACTGAACAATACGTGAGAAGCTCAGACATCAAATTCCGTTATTTTTTCCGTTATTTCGTGTCACGAAACAGAGAATCTACAGTCGAACAAGTGGCTTTTAAGAAATCGACGGAAAATAATAACATGAAATTCGCCCATAGGAGTTTAAGCAAGACAGATGAAAAATTTTGAAAACCTTATGTTTAGAAAAGCCCCTAAACAAAATAAGATTATCGTTGCATACAATCCCGTCGAAAAATTTTTATAAGATATCTAGTTTCCTGCATAATCGCCAAAATGTAATTCGGCACATGAAGGAGTAGGTCAGTGCTTCTCAATAGTGGGTTGATTACCTAAATTGGTTAAAAGCAGGTTGGATTTGGGTAATGAAGCCAATTTGAACTTTGAATCGCTTGAACTATTTAGTGTATGATTCCCTTATCGTTCAGTCGGCAACAGTCTTAAACTTGATAGTTCTTTGTGAAAAACATTTGTGTTGGGTAATGAAGACTTTCTGATAGCTGATTTTGGGTAACGGGTGAAAACTATTAGAAAGCACTGGCATAGGTAGATCGGGGTCTTAGAGGCATTTAAATCACAGAATCTCCCCCATCTCCCTTTCCGAAACTGCACAGCCCTCTGCTGGTAGAGTTTCTAGATTCACTTTGGGCGCCATGCAAAGACTTGAAGGAAATTTTAATTTTCTTTTCAGCCGCAATTCTCCGGAAGCGCTACTTGAATACGGATAACTCACTCGCTGTGCTTGCTACCCATTTTCTATTACTTGGTGAAACCTAAACAAACACGATTCAGCTAAAATCTATCTTTTAATACAATTGTGAGATTTCTATAAAATTACGTCACTAATGGCTTATCGTTTCGGTTCGGCCGCTTGCAAAATTGAAAGACTGCTATGGCACAATCTGAGGAAGCGTGACATTAGCACTGTAATTTTCATGCTAGCTTGCATAATTTGTTACATAAATGCCTAAATAACACATTTTTCTTAGGTCCAGCAGAAACTTCGACTTTTGCAGTATGTCCGAGTACCTCCTTCTGGTTATCAAGCCTTATTGGAACAGTTAAGAGTACTGTGCGAAAGACCACCAAAAGGCTTCGAAAAATTCTTCAGACCTGGCAAACCTTCAGTCCACAAAGACGATAAAGGTAAATTGTGGTATTTGTTCAACTCATGTCAGATGGACTCTCATAATAATATTTTCTGATCGCTTGTTCAGATTTAATTGTTAAGTTTCGTATCGAATATTGACATTACTCTGATGGACCCATTGATATTGTGTATGCATGACGCAATATTCAACACTAACAACAAGTAGCCTTGGTTGGTAAGCATTAATGGACAAATATCGCGAACTTTAAGGGAGTTGTCACGAGTAAAACCTTCCAGTGGCTCTCAGTTTACAATGACACGTTTAGGGCAAACAAGGTAACTTTCTGAAACCGGATCGCATTGTATCACGGATACATTTCACAGTCCGTTTAGTAAATGTCCATAGATCGGAAGCAACCTTTTTTTTCCAGCTACATTAATTAGTGAGCTTTCTAATAATCATTTTTGCCAAAAATGTCTGTTGACTTTATTTCTATATACATTCTTAAATTTATGTATTGTTCGCTATTGCAGGCAGCAGTAGCGAATCTCGCGATGCTGGATCACGGTCAGAGAGTTCGCCCTCTAAATCTAACGCCTCGCAGCAGAGTCAGACTCCCCAAAAGCCCGAACCACCATTTTCTTTCGACTTTTCATGGGGATCCAAAAAGTAATTTTACTAAATTTTCTATCGTTGCGTGAAGATCTCTTTTGATGAGTTGGTTATATATTACAGAAATTCCTCAGGTAGCAAAGGAAGCAGCGGAGGAGGAGGAGGAGGTGGAGGATCGGATCCTGGTCGTGATAGGCTCTTGATTTACGCTGCACTCGGAACCATGGGCGTCTTGGGTGCTTTGGCCTATTTTGAGATGGGATACAAAGAAATCACATGGAGAGACTTCATCAATAAGTAAAATTAAAAAAAAAAGCGTTTGCGACAACCTACCATTTACCGTCTTTTTGCATGTGTGTTTGTGTCCCAGTTACTTAGCGAAGGGTATTGTTGAGAAACTTGAAGTTGTGAACAAGAAATGGGTTCGTGTTCGCCTTGCACCTGGAAACCAAGTAGAAGGATCGGTAATTTTTGAAGAAAAGCGTAGCGAAATATAAGAAATACGTTGTAATTCCATTCTTTGTTGTTTGTATTTTCACCAAAGAATGTTCTGTGGTTTAACATTGGCAGCGTTGATTCATTTGAACGCAACTTAGAAAATGCCCAAGTGGAATTGAATGTAGAACCCCCCAACTTCGTCCCTGTCGTGTACAAAAACGAAATCGACGCCTCTAGCTTAAGTGGCTTACTGCCTACCATTCTCATTATAGGTAATATAACTTAGCCACTTGAAATGTAAGTCAAATAAGGGACTGAATACTATTTTGTACGAACAGGTTTCTTAATATATATGATGAGAAGATCAGCAGAAGCTATGGGTGGCATTCGGAGCGGTCGTAAGGGTGGTGGTTTGTTTGGTGGCGTCATGGAATCGACCGCCAAGTTGATCAACTCCTCGGACATTCACGTCCGTTTTAAGGACGTGGCCGGCTGCGAAGAAGCCAAAGTGGAAATCATGGAGTTTGTAAATTTCTTGAAAAATCCGCAACAGTATACGGAACTGGGCGCCAAAATTCCTAAAGGAGCCATTCTCACGGGTAAAAATTCCTTGTAAAGTCCAAAAGAAACTTGCTAGAGCTTTATTTGGTTGCTTTGTTGCCGGAATCTCACACAATAGGACCTCCGGGTACTGGTAAAACATTGTTAGCCAAAGCCACGGCTGGCGAGGCCAACGTTCCATTTATCACCGTGTCGGGCTCAGAGTTTTTGGAAATGTTTGTCGGAGTTGGACCGTCTCGGGTAAAATTGTTTAAATGAGTTTTACTTGCAGAAACGAAAAAATTTTGACTATTTTTCCTTTTTGTCAATGCTTATAAAAGCAATACGAACATCAGAGAAAAAAATATAAGTTTTTCTTGCCGTAGAGTTAAATGTTGGTTATTGTAAAAAAATTTTATTCAGTGTAGTTTTTTAAAACAATGTGTTGTATTATACATAGAAGTAACAAGTTTTATTGATTTATTTTTTCAGTAGAAATCGTATAAGAAAAAAGCATGGAAAGTTTTATCATGTATATTTTCTGCATCCATAGGTTCGGGACATGTTCGCCATGGCTCGAAAACACGCTCCTTGCATTTTGTTCATCGATGAAATTGACGCGGTGGGTCGAAAACGTGGTGGCCGCAACTTTGGGGGCCATTCGGAGCAGGAAAATACTCTGAATCAGCTTTTAGTGGAAATGGATGGTATTTGATCCTTGAAATTGTTACAATGTGCCATTGGAGAGCTGACTTCCCTTTTTTTTTAGGTTTTAATACGACAACAAATGTCGTCGTTCTAGCTGCTACCAACCGTATGGATATCCTCGACCAAGCCTTGCTCCGTCCGGGCCGTTTTGATCGTCAGATTTATGTTCCGGCGCCGGATATTAAAGGCCGTGCTTCCATTTTCAAGGTCCATCTCCGTAACTTAAAATCCAATCTCAATAAAGAAGAATTAGCAAGAAAGATGGCTGCCTTAACACCAGGATTTACTGGTAAAGAAATCACCACGTTTTATTTCCGTTTTTCTTTTCGGGAATTTCTTTTGGTTGGTGTCAGCTGAATTTTGTATGTTGCGAGGCGGAGAAGAATATGGAAATAGGGCCATAACTCAATTTCGTTGTGATTGTTGTCTTACCAGGCGCTGACATAGCCAACGTGTGCAACGAGGCTGCGTTAATTGCAGCACGTGACTTGAATGACTCGATCGTTTTGAAGCATTTTGAAGCCGCCATCGAAAGAGTGGTAGCCGGCATGGAGAAGAAGACTAATGTCTTGCAGCCGGAAGAGAAAAAGACCGTGGCCTATCACGAAGCCGGTCATGCTGTTGCTGGGTGGTTCCTAGAACACGCAGATCCTTTGCTTAAAGTATGTCACGTACTGTACATAACAATTTTCCCTTGTTCTTATTTTCTTTTACAACGAAGCGTTTCGTGTTTTCGGTATTTATTTCTTGTTTTTCCTGCAGGTGTCCATTATTCCGCGGGGAAAAGGCTTAGGCTATGCCCAGTACCTTCCTAAAGAGCAATACTTGTACACCAAAGAGCAATTATTGGACCGTATGTGCATGACATTGGGCGGCCGCGTGTCAGAACACATCTTTTTCAATCGTATTACTACCGGAGCGCAAGACGATTTGAAAAAAGTCACACAGAGCGCCTATGCACAAGTATGTGGGCATACGACGTAATGCATACATAAAGAGTCTTGGAAAATGAAGAGGAAAACGTTTAAGGAGCATTGGATAAGAAACTAGATATTTACAATTTACATTATTTTTTCTCTTTTTTTTATCAGGTGGTTCATTTTGGCATGAATGAGAAAGTAGGCTACGTTAGCTTTGACATGCCCCAACCGGGCGAAATGGTGATGGAGAAACCCTATTCGGAAGCTACGGCTCAATTAATTGACGCTGAAGTGCGGCGAATTATTCAAGAGGCTTTCGATCGGACGATGAAACTCTTGACAGAGCACAAAGATAATGTTGCTAAAGTAAGACTACTAACTGTTTTTATCCAAAAACTCTCAATTTGAGACGTATTGTAAGTTGTAATCGGGCATGAAAAGGAGGAAGGGAAGAAAACACTTTGGTAACTCGTGTTTGCTGTTTTGGTTTGTTCTTTCGACAAAAGGTTGCGGAACGACTATTGCAGAAGGAAAACTTGGGTCGGGAGGATATGATTGAATTATTAGGCGCGCGACCCTTCCCAGAGAAATCCACCTACGAGCAATTTGTGGAAGGCACAGGCTCCTTTGAAGAAGACACGGAGTTACCCGAAGGTCTGAAAGGTTGGAATGAAAAGAGAGAAGTCAAGAAGGGTGAAGAAGGCGGTAACGACGCTAATAATGACGGGAGCGAGAAACGGGACAAAGGCCAGACGAAATCCTCCTAGTCCTTTTGTCTCTTTCGTGTGATTAGACCTATTAAAAACGCCACCCCTCCTACTCCTCCTAATT
Source organism: Triops longicaudatus (assembly GCA_022885665.1). Lineage (NCBI taxonomy): Eukaryota > Metazoa > Arthropoda > Branchiopoda > Notostraca > Triopsidae > Triops > Triops longicaudatus. The sequence goes on from JAGQDJ010000013.1 coordinate 268,703, forward strand.
TAGAAGTAAATACAAGAAATTTTCCATCTAGTAAAGAAAAAAATGACGTGTATTTTTGTTGCGGTGCTGTTACAAGTTTTCATTGTTGTTCGCCGATGTAACTTGGGAGAAGCCGACGCTCATAATTTGAGCTCCCTTCATTCCCACTTTAGACTTCCGCGCCAAGGAGGAAAAATCTCGGGGCACGAAAGGATTCAAGTTTGGGGTCCCTGTCAAGTCAATGGGACAAGAAACTAATTAATAGTTTCTTCCCACTTCTTGCCCTACTGCTTGTGCCTCGGCGACACAAGACACAGTTTCCTCGAGCACTTTGCCGAGAGGAAAGTTGAAGCGGTTGGCGGTGGGTCTAATTGCAGAAGCTCACAAGTGTGTCATACACACACTGGGGAACAAGTCCATCTTTTGTAAATGCCAGTTAAGCGAACATTTCTTCGTCATCTCCATGTCAAAGGCATGAATAGAAGCAGCTTGAGAGAAGCGAACTTGCCTTCATTATTACCAGCTTGTGATAAGACTCCCTATCGCATAGCGTCCTAGTATAGTTAAAAGCGGTTCGCTGATAAGTAAGCTTCTCCGAGCCCCGCAACAACCGTTTCGAGTCCATCTGTTCCGAGTTTTTCTCTCACCTTTGCGAATTTCGAAAGCTAAGAAATCAACTTGGGTCCTTTTTACATTGACAAGCAGAATTTTCTCGCTTTGCGTTTGCGAAGTGAGAATTTAACGAAACTACCGAGCAAGCAGAATGGGGGACGATGGGCAAGCAAAAGAGCAAGAAATCGAACATCAGTCGACAGAAAAGAATCTACTGCGACGAGTTGCATAGTTGCCCGCCTTGGGAGGCAAACAATATTTATATATTTTTTCTTCCTTCGCTCCTGTTCGTGGGCCATATACATATATAAACTAGGAGTTGGGGTGGTCGCCTTGTTAGATAGAGCAATGGGACCAAGAGGACTATTAATGTTTTTTTTTCCGTCCATTTTTTTTTTCTCTACATTTGTGTTAAGGAGCATATATCTCATACTTTTTCGTTGTTTTTGTTGCACGGGAGCTGGGGAGCAGGAGGAGGAGAATGTCCCTTAAGGTTGTGCATCGTTGTGGGATTAAAAGACGGTGAGTGCGACCGCACAGAAGCGCGAGCCATCGTGTTCCGTTAGTGCGGGAGGATGATGGTGGTTTGGTGGGGCACTAACGACGTCGTTGAAGGCTCCCGCGTGTCGTTGTTGTGCAGAGCAGGGCCCATCAAAATGTCCAATGCTGGTTCTATCCTAGTGTATTATATCTATAAGCTCTCCGTGGCAGCCCGCAACGGGAACAGGAGAGACTAGGACAACAAAATCGCTCTATTCGATCGACCACTACATTTTCAGTAGTAATCTAGTCGACTATATAGAATACTGCATTTCGTCGTAATCTAGTAGACTACAGTTTTGTGTTACATTCTCTTGAATGAGCCTGTCATTCATTGGGGCAGTATTTTTCATCTACCGGCATCTAAGAACGTAATTGTACCTTTTCTCGCTGAATTAGTTAGAAGAGGCTTGGGTTTTTCATGAAATAAAAGTTAGGGACGATTTTTTAAGTAGCTTAATTTTTTATTCCCAAGCTGCGAAAATTACGTGGCACTTGCAGAGGAATGCACGTGAAAACGGTCGCTGGTGCTGCTAATGGGTAGCCGGGAGACAATGACGAATGGTCAGCACGGACGTGTGCTGGGGTGGTCAATTAGCATGTTCGTTTGTCAAGTTCAGGGATGTATGCGACCGTAACATATAAAGGAAAGCGCTTCGGAACGAGGAGGAACTGAAAGGGGGTGGGGGTAGGGGTTGGGGGGCATTTCTAATAAAGTTGTATGTTTTGTTCGTGCCCGGGGACGCAAATCGTTGGTGATGAAACGCTTGTCAGAATGGGAGATGCATCATGGATATGAAAGAGAATTGAGGAAGTGCACACAGACAACAGAGCTTGATCAGAGAGATTTAGAGCAAGCAGAGAGAACGTTTTGGCCGTGTGGTGCCATGTTGCGTTGTGTCGTGGACTTCTCACTTTCTAATTACTGTCAGCTAATTAAAGAGCGCCAAGGAACAGGATCCAAAGAGATGAAAAGTCGACGAGTATAACGCTAGCTTTGGATGACTGACTAGCTACCAGAGCACAGAGCAAACATTACGAACAGAGCGTGAGAGCACAAATCGCCATCCCGCAAAACAAGCTAGTCATGCAGTCACGCATTTGATGCGGTAGAAGCGCAAAAGTAGTGAACTTTGCTAGATGCCGTGCTAGAAGCTATACGATGACTAAGAACGAACCAGAGTAGACTGACGAAAATGTCACCTTAAAATGTGCATTTGCATTAAGATCAGGGTGAACGAAACGCTGAAGCGTTTTCTTTCTTTCAATTGTGCTGTAACGCCATTGAGGCAAGGCTATACCCAGAGGGTACGGAGTTGACCCATGATCCCCCCCCCCCCCCCGTAAAATGTTTATTTTATTATGGGCAAGATAGACGGAGGTTATTAACAATTGTTCAATGTTAGTGTTTCTCGATCGCATTTTCTATTGTTAAATGCGTTATATGCGTCTGTTTAGAAAAAAGTAAGATGCAAAGTTCCTTGTCGGCTTCTTCCCCGGACATCTTAAATTGATTATGACATAATGGGGCACAGGAATCGACTGACACGTACCGTATCGTAACGGCTCATTCAGTAAGTTCCCTCTGTAGTAAGAATGTAAATCCTTTATGAAGTAGTACATAACTTCACTGTGTCGTAATTAATTGCCTGCTAAGTTTTAAAGATGCATTGCACGAATTCCGAGTCGGCGTTTAATTTGTCTCGTCAGTCACACGCATTGTGGACTTTTTGTTGTGTTCTTCAAAATCAAATATACCGCAGCAGCCTAGCGTTTTCAGCCATACGGTTGATATTTCCCCACTATGTCCGACTCGCAATATCTTACCAGTTCTACTCAACATGCACGTAACACACTAGCATTTAATGCGAGAGAAAAGTTGGCTGTTATATATTACGGCGTTTTGCCATTTGCACCGTAACTCTAGCCGAATGTCCCCGGTGTTTGAGAGTGAGAAAAGCGACGCATGATGCATTGCCTTTATGAGCCCTAAAGCTTGTGGAGCATAAAGAGATCTATGACCGTTACATGGCCCGCGCTACTGTATATACACATATAAACAAAACACACGTGAAACATAAATTTTTAGACAGCTATTTTTTTTTTGTTGCTGACTATACTTTTAAGAGGGTTTAAAAGCAGTCCGTGAAAAGGCTCGTGGGAAAATAAATATTACTCAGCCACTTCCTTTTTACTTTGATGACACTGGAGTACTTTTTTTTCTAATACTTTGGCTACATTTTTCCTCGATGAAAAAATCTTCTTATTCAGTAGTGACAGTTCCCTTTATTTTCACCAGAAAGAGACTTACGAGTATTTAGGAATGTTAAATTGCTTTACCCGTATACTCCACAGCACTATTTTTTCTCTTGTTTATTGCAAGCTTTTGCCAGCTCTAACTTGGACATTGGACTGTAATATTGAAGCTTGGCAAATTGGCGGACAGTTATGGTCCAATCTCTATTTACTCAGCTATCTCCCAAGTAGCAATGTCAGCATTTCGGTGCGGAGAACCGCGAGCAATAGCTGACACCACAATCTCCTTTCTCTCCCCACCCTCCAATTTTAGTGCTATACAAGCAGCACAATTCTGAAAATAAAAGCGCCCCAGCTTCGAAGCGAGCGTAAGGGGACGAAGCTGTGGCAGGAATTAAAATTACAAAGGATGAAATCCGAACCCAAGTACACAGAACCGACGCTAAAGGAAAATAAAAGGGATTCGACTTAGCAACACCGCATCCGCAGTCTGAAAGATACAGAAAGCAATGAGAAAAGAAATTTCCCCCTTTGTCTTGTGCTGAACACGAAGAAAAGTTATCAAAAGTTGTCTACAAAAAGCACTCAATAAAGCATGAATAGGCCTATATACACGTATTATGCACCGATAAAGTTGCGCTGCCAAGGGTTGGCTTCATCTCTTCATCAAACTGCGGCTCATAAGAGAGAAAGACTTGAAGGGCCAGGCTTATTCTTAGTTCAGGCCTCTTTCTCACAAAAAGTGGTAGAAAAGAAAGATAGATTCAACTAGATGCAGCTTCGAAAAGGAACTCTGGTCATCTTGACCACAGGAGTTACGTAGACCGCGAAAAGAGATGTAAAAGTATATGCATATTTTAGCACCTCATTTTTGCAAATGAAGTATGTAAACGTGGTCTTAATACACTGAATGTTACGATTCATTATTAAGTCGCTCTCACATTCAGCTGTCTTAGACCAGTCACATCACTTGCTCCGGACTAAGTTTATGATCCTGTCGCCGGACCTTGAAAGAACCCGCCATTGTAGGCCTGGATTTGCATACATGGCGAGCCACATGTATAAAGTGCTTGTCAGTATGGAATAATGCAATACGGTTTTACATAGTATTGCAGTACAACACTGAGAAAGTATCAATACATTCAACTAAACATTACAAATGTAAATTATAGCATTAAAAAGTCATTTTGTAGCAAAGTTAGGAAAATGCAGTTCTAATTCCGGTTTCAAATTTTAATTAATTCTAGTGGTTAGCTGTGACTTTAGAACTGAAACCTGTATCAGTTTCCGTATTACAATACTGTGACGTCATACACAAAAACACTTCAGTTTCACGATGACTTCTAGAAACGTCAACGTGTCCTGAAATGGCGTATATTTCGCTGATGGTGCCGTTAGCCATCCGGCTACAAACCGTACTTCGCATTAATATTTCTGTATAACACGCACGAAAAATGTTTCATTATCCATGGACGTTTGGTCAAAGGAGAGAAAAACTCCTTCGATCCCCGGTAGGTGAACTCAACAAGAAATGCGTCATTCAAACAGGTGTCATCATGGGTGATTTAAAGCCGTGTGGAAAACTTCCGCCTAGGTGAATTTCTTCTCACTTCTCCTTTTCTTTCTTCTGAAAAATTTAATCTATATACATTGCATGAAGCTGGAGTACTCTATGATATTGCGGCAAGTGAACACAGTGCCAACTGTAGCAAGCCCAACTAGTCCGTAGAGAAAGTAAGAGAAAAAATCCATCCACAAGAGAAAACATTCATTCCCCAGGTTCTTGGAATGGATGTGATAAAAAATGTAAAAACCGAAGTGAGTACTATACACATGGTGAAATCCTAAAAAAGATATATTTTAACTTCTTTGTTCTTAGAATATTCTTAGTTACTACAAGCTTTTACATTACCCCTCGCGAAAAGCAGCGTAGTTGCTTCCATGACATTATATTTCTGCACCCAGTGTGAAGTTTCTGCTCGTTAAACTCTGCAAACCGACAAAGACACTAATTCAATTAATAAAAAGAAGCAATAAATCACACAATTTATGAGAACAATAAAGCATGAATAACAACACTATTTTTTTCCAAAAATACGTATTCTCTGTGTATATGTTCAAGTGCTGTAGAGAACTTCTTTATGGAATTGTTAGGACTTCAAAACACATTCTAATATAATACAGAGAACCCTAAGAAATAAAGTTCTGTTCAAAGTGATTGAAATCGAAGTGGGAATGCAATTTAGAATGCAAATCATTCAAATCTAACAAGAAAACCAACGACGCGTAACGCTTCCCGTAAGGAAAAGGTGCTCTTAGCAAGAACCGAAATTTCACCCGAGACAACATCACAGATTTTCCGTGAGTGAAAAGTGGACGATTTTAGCGATTTGTGGCTTTCAGTTCTGACAAGCTTAGTCCAAGAGAGAAGGCCTTGTTGTTCCTTGATGCACACGAGACCCATTCATAGAAAAGCCACGCGAAGAACGCTGACTCCAATAGGAGTGATTTTTCCCTTAAATTTTCTTCACTCGGCGAAAGGGAAACACTTCGCGATGAATAGCTGCAGGTATTGCTAACAGCACGGGGAAAAAAACTTCTACTTCAGGAAGGACGCATTCGAAGGCCTACTGAGCAAGCTTCATATAGCGTTGGCGCTATTTAAGTCTGCACTACGCGCAATAAGCAGCGAAAGAATTGAACGGAAAGCTTGACAAGGACTCATCAAGACTTGGAAAACTTCTTCTTCTGCTTCTTGCGCTCGATCAATTTGTTTGCCCGAACGAGACGGGATATTACATTCTTCTTTCCACGCTTCATTCATCTGCCTCGCCTCTTCATAGAAGGAAAACTGTTTTTTTTTTTTCCAAGCCAACTTGCTCACAGCTATGCATCTCATTCGGCGCTTTTCCCAGAACTCGCAGAAGCTTCATAAACGTCTACGACGACATTTCCATGTGCCAATTGGTTGTTCTTTGGTACATAATGACGCATTCAAGTTATTCTCTGTTTACAGGCTTTCTTTCTTTGTCGTTATAAAGATGACACTAACAAAAACATGACAACTAAAAAACGGTCTTGATTGAAGACCTCATTTCTTGCTTGCCGTCATCAAAAAGCTCGAACTCGAAAGCTATAAACACGGCAAACAAGGTTAACCGACTATCGAAACGAGGAAGATAAAGCTTGTCTTACGCTCAATGACTTGTTGCTGTGCCCGGGTTCCCTTGGTTCATTTTGGCGTTCATCCAAGTGGCAGCGTACGATTGGCGAGATAGAAATACTGACTCTTTCATATTCATCCACAATTTCTTCTCCTGTCTGTCCGTCACATACTCTTCCAGACTTCAAAAGTATTCCAACAATCAGCATTTAGCTGTGGTCGCATACAATGGAATAATTCCTGGCAAATTATTTAATAGGGATACGGGACAATTTGAACTAACAGCGGTTCTATTTTTTTTTTCAGGTGTATCTACAAATCGGCACTACACGCGGTAAAGAAAGGGCGCTGCATGCTGAGTGAAACGAAAAATAATAACAAACGATCATGAAAACTAGGTGCCCCTACTACATTCAGGTTTTCCTAGTAGATGAAAAGATTGACCACGTAACTTCTTTACTAGAAAACTAGTCAATCGTGTTTAGCTATTGTTAAATTTGTGTGAGTTATTTTCATAATCCATATTATATTAATATACCATATTCATTTTCTTAGTATTGATTACGTCTTTTTTATTTTTACAAGCATCGCAGACACGACCTACTGACGGTTTCGTATATTTTGAGTTCCCTAAGTGAGACATTATTCTTTTAATAAAAAAGCTATTACTAAACTGCTTAATAATAAGAAAATAAAATCATAAGTTAAGTACTAACAAAGGTATTTTACCATACGACAGATTTTTTAAAAAAATTATAAACTCGTTACGTTTGCTATACATGTTGCTGAACAAACTTAAAATGCGTAGTTTTACATGAAAACTAGCAGACGCATTCCAATTATTAATTAAATCTTTAATAATCCATTTGTGTTAGAAACATTTATTATTTTCTTATTAGGCTTCTGTGCAATTCATACAACACCGCTCCTGGCATCTGGTACTCGGTGTAAAACTGGGGCGAAAAACTGGCGATAGACATTTTTTTCATGCTTTGTCATTTGCAGGACTCAGAAACTACTTTTGAAAAGGTGTCGGATATTAAGGGGCAAGGAAATAGAGTCGTAGAACCGATTTCTTTTAAAGAAAACAGCAAAATGAGATTATGAATTAGCGCAAAATTAGTTATTAATGTTCTCCTTCGCTTTCGTCCTTTTCTCACAAACATATAACTTACCCTTTTCACTAAAAATTATAGCTTCCAGATATTCACATTACGTCAGCTACCGTTTTAAACCAAGTTGCTCTGAGCCAAATTGCCTCATATCAAATTCTAATGCTCAGAAGAACGACTTGATGATTTTGGCCAAAAATGGCGATTTCAGAATATTTATCAAAAACGTTCCCACTCTTAGCTGGCTGGTTTGTATGCGTGCATATGTATAAATATTGTGTGTGTGGCGTGCAGTCGTCCATGGCACAGGCCAGAGCAACGTAATACATCACAATGCTAGCTCTCGTTTCCCTGTTGTCAGGCCCATCTGGGGTCCTGGCCCATCCATAAAAGCTTGCAGCAGCAACTGCAGCAATAGTCTCGCACGTGCCTTGATGTTAATGCTTGGCGCTGATGCATTATGACGATTATGGATGTTTTAAAAAGTAAAGAGCTTACAAGAGCCGAATACTACCCTGTATCAAAACTCGCAAGCCCAGTTCTTTAATTGTTACGATCCATGTCCTTGACCAAGTACGTCTTTCTTCTTTCTTCAATCGGCTTATCCCACATTCCCTTTTTATAAATTTCATTCAAGCGTCTCAATATCTCTTCGTCAGATGAAATTTTCCCCTTAAAGCTTTTTTTCCTCTATAATTGCTGTGCCTCAGTCAGGCAACTCACATGTGGTGTAAACACGTCCCACCTACGCTCAATGCAGTTCCACTGTACGAAGTAAGGTGAACCTGTTGTAGGTAGGCACGAAGCACAATTTCCGCCAGTTAGGGATACACTTAGATACTACGCCACGTGTCTACGTGGGAAAAAACCGTTCCTATGGGACATTAACAAGTGAGTCATATCAGTACTGGTACAGCGGGGAATTGCTTGCATGTGCCCTTTCTCCCCTTCATCGTCTCCCCGGTGTCCATGGTCACCCCTGCGAACCACACTCATGTATAAGCCCTTCGAGCCAACTTTTGCGCCAGCATGGCCTCCACTACCGGACTAGTACTATCGTATCGGACCATGGCACGTCTCTCGTTCACCCACCCCCTTCTCTTTCTCTAATTTGAGAAGATTTCGAGGGTGCAAAGGGAGCAGCGAGCAACAACTTGGGGCTGCGAAGGGGCTTAGTCATTTGAGTCGTCCACAAATCTTGAACTCGAACGGAAAACGCCAAACAGGAAAGTGCAGAGAGGGGAAAAGGGAATCGCAGCCAACATGGCGATTACTGCAGCTCATGCGAAGTTATGGGCGTCATGGTCGATAGTGGGTAGGCTCGCTACCGTAACCCTCACGCTGTGCTTGTATGGGCACGAGGTGTGGGTGCCGGCACCGACAGCCAACGAAGGGTTCCGCGGCCATCGATTGAATATCCGCGGCCGAGGTTCGTGCGTCGCGAGCGAGTCTAGCTCGCCGAGTGGCGTTGCGCAATGGCACGGCAACGCGACTGATACCTAACAGGTTTGCGTTGGCAGCACGAGGTTGGTTCTAGCTGCAAGGTGGGGCAAGGAGTTCCAGCTTCCGCTTGAAGGAGTGGTTTACATTTTGACATCAAATCTCGTTGACATCCATCGTAACTTATGTAAACCTCCAGTGACATTAACCTCTTGAAGTCAACGACAAGAAATTCGCTACTGTCAGAATTTTACGGGCACGTAACGATTTAGGGGGTGTCGCATTTTCTGACTGCAACCTGTGACGTACCCAGAGCCGAACCCAGAATTTTAACAGGTGGTTTTCACGTTATGCTGGGAGTGATTTTCTGCAGATAACAAAATCATACTACTGCCTCTATTACTGCCGCAGCTCTTTACGGAAGTACTGTATTTCCAAAGCGGTTTGGCGAATTTTATGAGTGAAAAGCAGTGCATTTGAACGCGTATGAGAGCCGGCGTGAGTAAGAGGAAATGGAACTGTCGTTATTGGCACACGTTCAACATATTTCTGCGGCAACACGTCACGAGGAGGTCCGTGAATAAGTTCTTCTGCCACTCTGCACTCGTCGCTCCCTTTCTGCCAGTTCGTGTTCATTTTCCAGTTTTGGACACTCCAAAAAGGCCAGGCAAGAAGAGGGGAAAGGGGGATTTGAGGACGTAAAGTGAAGCCAGCATAGACAGATCGGGACAGTTATTCATGTTTCAGCTGCCCTAGCTATTTTTGAATGGCTTCTTGTTCGGCTGTCGCCCGCCTGGCTCTGCGCGCAAAATAACACGACCAGCGGGGGTGGTGTTGCACCATGCCGCGGTGCTACTTGTTGAAGAAATCGCCAGGAGGCAATTTCGCTGCTGATAACTACCTAATCCTGGCCGGTAAGCAGGCAGAACTGACGAACCACCATTCCAACAGTGTATACAGCGTTAGCGTAACAACGCGCCCCCAGAGAAGAGCGGATGGACGACCGTTGACTAACCTGACTGATTGCCAGGATCATTACTGTTCTTTGACTTTGACTGAGAGCAATGTCGGTAAGATATCCGCAGGTATTAAATGATGACGTCGTCTTTTTCTGGTCCGTGCACTAGTATAAGGGAGGGTTGCTTAATGAAGCTTTGGGGACCTTCACAACGAGGTCGTTAATGAACCCGGGAGACAGCATAATGAATGTTAAGGTAGATAATCAGTACATTTGGATGCAACCGTACCAATGGGGGGCATCAGAGGACGACGCATCTTACGATACTAAGACAGTTGCAATAAAAACACCCCCTTCCCAGCCGTGAAACACGGCGGGAGACTAAGACTTCCTTCCATCACAGGTTCGTCTCCTATTGTCTCTCTTTATAGCAAAAGATGATTACCAATCTTGCGTTCACCCTTTCCTCCCATCGCTCCCTCCCTACCACTCACCTACCCCAACAACGAATAGGGATCCTGAGGAATGTTGCATACTCGCAACTGTCGTGAACCACACCGCACATTACGTGCATTCCTGAAACATGGGTGGCGGGGTGGGCGAAGGAGAAACAGGGTGTAGAATGTTGCATAACTGCAACTGTCTTTGGCCACATGACGTATCCTATTGGAACGGGGAAGGGCAAGTAAGGGGCAGATCGGGGTGGCGGTGGGGGGTGGGGGGCACAAAATGGAAATGGGCAAAGACATTCAGGAGTAGATTGGGGGTGATGGAAAAGCATAAAAGTCACCCTTTCTCCATTCGAGCACCCCGCCTGTTGATCTGCAACCCAGAGGGCTTTCCAAATCTCCTCTGCCACTTCCTGAAAAGCTCCTAGATGGAGCATTTTCTTGCCCGGGATTCCCATAAAGTCTGGAGGCTGTGATACGAGGCTTGCAACTGCTGCGGTGAGAGTCAACAACAATGCAGCTATATAGCCGCGAGCCAAGACTTAGGGATTTGAGATTCAAGATATTGCTGCGGCCACGTTAAAAGAAACCATCCATGTCACTCCTAAACCCTAACACATCCAAGGGTTAGGATTTTTTTCTCTCTCTCTTTTTGGGGTATGGGCTACGTTAACTCTTGACTGGCCTCATCCTCTCCAGGGATTGCCAACTCCATCTGTATTGACACCTATCTGCCACTTGTGAATCCTACTACGGTAAAGTAAACAGAAATTGTGTTTTTTCATAGAAGAAAAACACCAAATTATTTTTCCCTCAGCCCGTTCCGTAAATAGAGCAACCATGGGATAAAAACGAGAAAATAGACCAACATAAACACGTTGTGTCTAGGATAAAATAGGATATTTAACAACTGTGAGCAGCAGTTAGATTCATTCAGCTCCATATGTATTGAAAATACTCAGAAACGGATACTTTCATTCATAAGAACTTAGCCATTATAAACACGTAGCTGCTGGTGAATTTGAAGCTTTGTGGACAATAATCAATGCAGTGAAAAAAGGTCTAGCAACAATGCAAACCAATGACATAGATTTTAATTAAATTTCAAATTCAAGTTGGGCATACATGCAATGTTTCTTGTTTCGTTATGCTAATTTGGGTTTTACGCACTTGGCATGAACAAATATAACATTTTTTATATTGTCGTCAAAGAGAAAAAAGTATTTCTTGATACCAGAGAAATAAAATCGACGACTTTGTGGTACTCTGAAAGAAAAAATAAAGCTATCAAAGTTTATTAAGTGACTAGAATGTTAGAAGACAGTGGACACACGATATTCTTCCTGAAGTAAGTCCGACAAGGAGGAGGCCAAGGATTGGGGTTGGGGTGCAGGGTGTTGTAGCAGGAGCTAATCCCTTATACGCTCCCACGAGAGATGTCACGCTGGCCGCGAAGCCGGGGATATGATGAGAGGCAGAAATGCTTTTTTGAACCTTTTTTCGCAGCAAAATACTCGTTTTATAGCACAAAAGGAATGAAAGCTTATAACTTGGGGGGGGGGGGGGAGAACAATTTCCTTTAGCCACCAAAAAGCAACTTAAAACTGGATTTTCTATTAATGCCCCTGTCCGCAAAATTGCATAGGATGGGCTTTTTTCCTGACGTTGTCGACGGAAGACACTGATAATGAGGAAATTTGAAGTGGAATGTATGCAAGCCAACTATAGCTACGATATGTCATACTTATAAGTGTAATACAGGAACAACGTGAGGTGCTTACAAGGTTGAAGAAATACAGAGTAATGGTAAAGACAAGAGAGAGAGGAGAGAGAAAAGCTTACGAAGCCTCTCAACGAGGAATTTTTTTTAAGAGACTAAGCAAGCCAACATAAATAACTTGAAGTGCTCTTCCACCATTTGCCTTGGTCTACAAAACTAGTTCTTTGTGTCTCTTTTCTAGTAATAAACGGCTCATGAATTTCAGAAAGTCCTAGATCTCTACGATTCATTTAACCTTGGTTTGTACTTATAAGCACTTGACGGGCCAGCTTTAAGAGTCGAAGTCAGATACCATGACTCAAATCTGTACTGGTGAGTGGGTGTGTGCTCAACCTTGACAGCAATGTGCCCATCAGTCAATAGAACTCAATGAAGAAGACTGGTACAGTATAAAAGTTTTCTTGCGAGTTGGAACTTGTCATGCCAAGTGGTTGTAATTATTGTAATTAATGTCATAGTAATGCCTCCCGCCGTGCAAGCTCGTTTTGTATGGGTTCACTTCTTCGCGGTTTGAAAATGGTATATTTCTATATTGCGAAATGCGCAACAGATGTCTCTACAGCACAATGTCATTAATAATTTGCGGAAGTCGAAGAGGCATGTAGTAATCAATATCTAACACTCATTAAATGTTTTAAGGTTTATAATATTATATAATATATATGCATAAATTAATTACATAAAAATGCGCACATGAAGCATCTTGAATTCCTTAGTGTTTGAAGCATACATTAAATAATAGGCGACTACAAAATGCCAGAGAAAATTGCATCCCCCCTAAGTCCCGAACCAAAATCTTGGTACAGCCCTGGGTGCCCACGTTTCACACTTATTTGGTTTGGTTTGACTTTAAAACCTCGTGAATTTTACTTGAGTTGCAATTCTCTCGACTTCGTTTTCTCCGAACTTGAGATTCGCCATTGGACAGTGGAATGTTAACCAACCTTACTAAAAAGCAATCTGCTTGCAATGAATAGCAACTCACTGTAGACCAGGGAATTTTCCAACAAATGTATTCTGGTTACACGCTGGATTCAAACATCGACAAAGAGAAATATTCTAATACCTGGTTCTTTCTTTGCTAGACATAAACTTGGCGTGTACAGGTTCGAGGAACCCGTTACCGACTAAACTCAACCTTCGTCCATCAATGTCCACTTTGTCACACGCGGTTGCCAAACCAGTAACAGCTGCAGACTCGTCGTCCCCGCGGGATGAATCACCGCCCCTGCCAATATCATCATCAGCAACAACCTCGTCACCACCATCATCCCTGCCGGCAGCTACGCTTGCAATCCTACAGCATCGGACAGCCGAGGAAACTGAAGCGGCCCACGATTTGCTCCAGTTAGCCTATTCCTTGCCTTTGCAATGTCCCGTGTCCGACTCCTTCCCCATCAAACGAGAGTTTCATCATCATCACCATCATCACGACCCAGATTGCTCCACTCCACATGAATTTACGCCCTACACCGAGTGTCCGGCAGGCACTATCCCTCCGACGCCACCGGTGTCGGATTGCTCCTCGGATACGGAAACGCCCTGTTCACCGACCGCTCCTTCCACCTCCCTACTCACGACACCTGCTGTTCAGACTATTACTGCTAAAACGCTCTACAAATCCAAGTCCGTCGCCCGCCGAAAGTTGCCCACCGCAACCCACCAACTACCCAACTTGAACAAATCCGCGACCAAGTCTGTGTCATCTGCCCGGGAAAACGGTCGCTACGTGTGTTCGGAATGTGGCAAAGGCTACGCGACGTCGTCCAACTTGTCCCGACACAAACAGACTCACCGCAGCTTGGATTCCGGTTGCGCTCGTACCTGTCCCACCTGTGGCAAAGCTTACGTGAGCATGCCAGCGCTCTCTATGCACATCCTCACTCACGCGTTGTCGCATGTCTGCAAGATTTGCGGCAAAGCGTTCTCCCGACCTTGGTTGTTGCAAGGCCACATGCGGTCGCACACGGGCGAAAAACCCTACGATTGCGTCCATTGCGGCAAAGCCTTCGCAGATCGTTCCAATCTCCGCGCTCACATGCAAACTCACTCACCGCTCAAATCGTTTCAGTGCACCCGCTGCGGGAAGGCGTTTGCTTTAAAATCTTACCTGAATAAACACCACGAATCGGGATGTAACGTCGACGGCACAGGGAGTTCAGCTGAAGATTCCAACGATGACTATTGAAAAAAGCAAACAATTCACCCCAACAAGAGAACATTTCACATGAAAAACGAAAGAAGTTTCTGATTCATTTTTTGATGAGCCATCGTGTAATTTGCAGCTTTCGAAGCTCACAGACCTACTCACTCATGCACATTTGAACACAGCAATATTGGAATGATCAGCAATAAGAAATAAGCTCCAGCATTTTTTACAAGCCAAAGCAATATTTAGTTTAAAAGCGAGCAACGAAGAAAGAAAAATGAAAGACAAGTGAAAGAGAGAAAAAATCTTGAAATTTATGGTGCAATAATGCAGATAGCAATAAAAACGTCACATAAAAAATTGAAATGCCACGGTGTATATTTTTACATCTTAGGGGCACACCTCCCTTTTCCGGCAGCGTTTAAGCCCCTCCTCCCTGGAATACACAGTGAAAGCAAATCTACCTTTTACCTTTCGGAGGCATAAAGATCTCTGTGCCGTGGTTCTAAAGTTTCACTCAAGAAGAGGAAAAATGATTTTTTTAGCGGTTGCGCATCCTTTAATGAATTTGTGTAGCTTCGCAATTCTTGTTTTTACCATACTTTGCCTAGTCATATAAACTTGCATGCCTTTTTGATTTAAAAACTCTCTTTGCTGAGTATGTTGTATCACTATAATTTCCTCCCTGTCATTTTACGCAATAAAGAAGACGAACTTGTAGTTCGTGGAAGCAAAAGAAATTCTTCAAGTGTTAGAAGAAAAAGAATTATATACAGAAAGACACCAGCAGTGCCACTAGTTGCCATCTCTCGTGCTGTTCCCACTCGTCCCAAGAGAAATCAATACAAAAATAACGAGAAAAAAGGAGAAACATTCAAATCTGGCGAACCCTACATACACGAAAAAAATGTCCATTTCTCTCGCTTCCTCACACTCTTTTCTCCGCTTTTCAATTTACTGACAAGACTAGAGAGTAGGCTAAGTTTTTATTTTGCTTGCACAACCCAAATGCAAAACGAAGTTAACTAAAAGGACAAAAATTGTGGAGACCGCATTTTTCTCTTTACCCTGATCCTTCCTAGGAAATTCACAAACGTAAACTCTCAGGGTTGTACCTGAAGCATTTATTGTACAAATTACTTTTAACTTCAAGCCACTCACCGTTTATATTTCATAAAGATTTCTGCCACTTCCAGCGAAGACAAATCCAGAACACTGATGGCTTAGGCTCATTAACATTCACTTAATAGCTAAGGTTTGAATGGCTTATGCAGTAACGAAGCGTAAATGTGCAATTGCATTGCATGGGTAACCGACATTGTATTCCCAAATACAATGGTTCTCACGATGGTGCTCTTCACTGTCGCTGTTATCACGCAGCATTAATCCGGAGAAATAATTTCTCAATGCACCCTGGCACCCTGAATCGGAGTTGAGGGTCTTTTAAAGCTGAGAAAAAAAGACCAAGAGTTAGAAAAGAACGTATCTGGCAAAGTTTGTCTCAAGAAAATCTAACATAACTGTCATATGCTGGTTCCTCGTGCCCAGATTTAGGACGACGACGTTGTTGACCCAGCCATGCGTTGCAGTTGCAGAGCGATACAACCAGCTCGGCATTCACGACTACAAACCGGGGATGGGTATGGCGAAAAAGCATTGAAAACTAAAGTGATTTTTTTTTCAAACCATGCAGAGATGGGTAAAAGAGTGAAGAAAAAATATATAGAGAGAATAAGGAGAAAATAAAGAGAGAAGGAGAAAGACTTAAAAGAGAAGTAAGCGCATTTTCAATAAATTAGTGGTGGGTCTCTAAAACTGTCAACCACTGTCACCAACAATGGGCTTAACCAAGACAAGAAAACGAGCCAACTCGCTTCCTTTCATTGTGCTTGACAGCTCAAGTACCAATTTTAGAGCTTCTCTAGCCACAGCGGTTCGGATGGTCAATGTTGCGTAGCTTCGCACACTTAAAACAACAGCGTGGTCAACAAGTTTCGGCAGAATTAACTCAAATGTCTCCTTTTTGACGTGGAATTTCCAGCCCCCCACAAAATACACTATCATGGTGCAGATTTGTGTTTCATGCCTAAAGGTTTGTATAACCATCTTTAAGAAAAAAAAAATAAGTAAAATAGAAAGAAAAAATACGACATAAAAATACTTATGATCCACTTCAATGTTTTCCATGAGAAAAGAAAACTTTTGAATGAGAAGTTCCTTGACAAAAAATTAACTTGCCACTATAATACACTTAGTTACGAAAAGCTTAAAATTGAGTGAAATTGACGAAACGCAAAATAACAGTCATTATTGGAGGAACTCATGCATAAAGTTTCATCACATGTCCATCATAATACTGTAGAACTCAAATTTAGTCAATCAGACGGGACCAGAGAGTAGCTCACACGTCGGATTTGTTGACAAAAACAAATACACACGTCAAGTACCTTGACGAAATGTTTCAACCATCCCCGTACCCAGGAGGGGTAGTGGGGGGTACCCCCTTCCGAAATGTTAACTTTATAATTGTAAGCATAGGTGACTAACAATGTGTCTAAAAAATTGCGTACGGAGGTGTCAGTCTTGAACTGTTTAATTACTGATGTCCCCCAAAACGCGAAATTAGCGAAAAAGATTTACCTAGCATTATTTCTCCCGAATTGCTGGAATTGACAACAGAGTGGCTTACTAGCAGTGAAAAAAGCATTACCATTGAAGTTTAAACTCAAAAGAAGGAAGCTTTGGCAGATTTTTCTCATAATATGTAAGATAGGGTACAGTAGGCATCCCAAAAGTTGGTGAGGAAGGAAAAGAATTCGATTTTAAAGATCAGACAGGGCAGGCGGCTTTCGGCTTTCGGCTTCATCACACAGAAGATAAAGACGGTGGGTTCCATTTCCACCATCACTTACGAGAAACAGGATTGCATTTTCATGTACGGAGACAACCCCGGTTTACAGTAGAACGGGCACAGCAAGGCCCCATAGTTTCTCAAGGCTTGGGCGTGTACTCGGTGGTTGGGACTGAGATATCGTTAGGTAAGTTTCTTTCCTCCCTTGAAAACCGTTCCGAAGGAGAGCATGCACTGACATGAACAAATTGAGCAGCAACTCAGAACTTCTGAGAGGCTAGAACAAAAGCAAACAAAAAAGGCCATTTCCAAAGAATATTATTTCATAGCACTCAAAGCTCGCACGTTCAATTTGCGGACATTCACCCAGCAAACTCCCGGATGTCCCTAAAAAGCCGCTAAGGAATCCCTCTATCAATAGAGAAGTGGAGCCACAACGGAGGTAAACCCCGCGAGGGAATTCGACTATTCTAACGGCGAACAGGTTGCGGCGGAGGTTGTACTCGCATAAAGGCCGGGGTCAGAACTCATTTTGGAATCCGGAATTCCGCGGAGGATGTAGCTATAGAAATGTCCAGATGGATGAGGGACGGTGGAAAGTACTGCCGATGGAGGAAAGAAGGCAGGAAGAAAAGGAATGATGCGTTATTTCACAGACGGTGAATTCCGTGAATGCTAGGGGAAGATGAAGGGAAAGAATCAGTGAGAGCTCACCCTAAAGTTTGCCGGACGGGACTCGAGGAAGGAAGGTTTACACCCAAAGCTTGCGTTTTCAAAAGACTGGAATTTGGTGGAAATGTCCCAGGCGTGTCTTACAGCCAAGATTGATACGAGACCCTTATTGGCCCGTTAAGCTTTCGGGGATTCGCATCCTCTGGCCTTTTTTTTCTTTCTTTCTGCTTTTCTTCTCCAGGCGCTGGCCCTTATTCCATTGTAAGCTTTCATTCCAGGAAGTTTTACCTTTTCAAACGTTTTCTCAAGCATCAGTGACATTCCAACCACCAAAACCAATATAGCACTTTAAGTAGCTCGTCATTCTCGCTCACAAAAATTGGGCGCTCCTTTAAGCTCCACGCTGTGAAGAAACGCGGGTTTCGATTAAGCCATTACTACCACGGGTCCTCACCCGGAATCTGGGAAATTGGTTTTCATGAATAGCACAGGAAGGAGTCGGAGAGTGTGTGCTATCCAGCAAGGGTAGTCTTTAACTGGAAAAAAAAATAATAATAATAATAATACAGCAAAATAAAAAGTAAAGCAACTGAACACAAAAATTTCTCTCGTCACAAAATAAGCACACTCTACGGACTGGATAACAGTAGCTTGTATACGGATAAAAATATAGATTCTTCGCAATATATTGTCCACTATAATCGGTGCAAAATTTGTTTATGCTATGAAACAGAAGTTTTCAGTTACCCACAGTAACCATGCGCATAAAAAATGTCCAAATTGAGTAGTCTATATAATCTAACTTATTTATGTGTATATCAGATCAGCTGGCATTATGTATCAACGAATTAAATCAACCAAACATGGCGTAAAGTGTGAACTTACCCTAAAGTGAGCACCACTAAAAACGCTACCATCCTAGCAGCATTAAATATCGCGTTTTTTTTCTTTTTCTTACAGCGGTAGATATCTGTATTGCTCCACTTTACAAACATGGCAGTTCGCCGGACTTGAGGTCACTGCAAGTTCACTGTTGTTGTAGCATACACACGTCTTCTAGCGTCTTTTTAGCGTCTTATCTAATGAACGACTTTTTTTTGTACTTGTGCTACTTGCAGAGAATCACCCAAGTACAAATGTTACTAAAATATATGTATATTAACCTTTATAGTGTTGCTTGCAAGCGTAAAAATGAGCGACAATTAGCCCCGAGAAAATACGTTATTAAAAATGAAAGAAAATATATTAAATATGAAAATATATTAAATATGAAAGAAAATTTGCTTTGAAAAAGGGGCTAATGGTGTTCGATATTTGTAAGTTACGCTTTTAAAAAGCGTTCATTACTAATATGTATGTCCTAAAGAGGCGTACTCAACCGATATTTCTTGGCAAATAAACTTAGTATTTGGATGTTTTGTTCCTGGTATTATTAAACACTAAGTCCAAATACTTGAGGGTCATTAACACATCGTTATATGCAGATCATTCGGGATTATGGATAGAAGGAAAAAAAACTAGATGTTGCCATGGAGAAAATTAAGGGGGCAGTAAGAGAGGTGCAAATGTGGTGCAAGAGCAACCTTCTTAACATATCTGCGGAGAAGTCAAAATATTTGATAGTCAATAGAAAAAAAGAAAACTGAGTAAGCTAATCAAATTCAACGGAAAAGTAGTCGAAAGGGTCGAAAGTTGCAACAACTTTTAGGGGTTACATTTCATAGAAAACTTAAGTTTGAAGAACATATGAAACACATAAGAACAAAAGGTATGAAAGCAGTGGGAATTTTAAACAGATTGGCAGGTACAACATGGGGGGCCGATCCCAAATCGATTTTGACCATTTACAAAAACTTGATCAGATCAAAATTAGAGTACGCATACTCCATCTTCAAAGATATAAATGTGCAAAAAGTTACATTCATTAGAAACAATCCAAAACAAGGCAGTAAGAATAATAATCGGTTCGACGAAAACTACAACCATCGGAGTTCTCTTATGTTATGCGGGTATCATGCAACTGAGTTATAGCCTCATGCCTCATTGGCAAACTCCTATTTAGACAGAATGATAGAGTGCCATAAGGATGACCTGGTAGTGCAAGACATGATCCAAAAACGTTCTTTTGACTGGAATAGAGTATTTGGATTTTAAAACGAATACAAGCTACCAAGAAGCACCGAAGGGGATTTTTTTTCATAATTTAGACCCATGGGATTTTGAGCCATTGGGTATCAGTATTTGGAATAGGTATCAGTATTTGGAACACCATTAAGAAATAGGAAACAAATGACGGTACAGTGCAAATGGTTTTCGCCTATTTAGAGGAATTTAACGGCAGTTTTAAAAGAATATATACTGGCGGATCAAAAGGCAACAAGGGTTTAGTAGGAATTAAAATTTTTATTGAAGAAAAGAAGGGTACCCTGTGCTACTCCCTACAACCTCATACTTCTGTCTTCACGGCTGAACTAGTAACGATCGAAGAAGCTATTCTATATGTATCAAACCAACCACCGAGAAACTATCTCATTTAATCCGACTCTCAGGCAGCCCTAAAGGCTCTAAAAAACTGCGGTATCAGACAAAATTTCCAGTTAATACGAAAGATCCAAAGAGACGAAAGGGATGTAAAAGGAAAAGGCTTCACACTCAAAGCTCCAGTGGGCACCTGCTCGTATTGGATCAAGGGGAAACGAGGAGCGAAGCAGGGAAGAATGGTGGAGCAAAATTAGCATATTCACTAACAAGACAGGAAATTAAGTCTCTAACAGAGACGCGAACGGAAAGGGAGTTTTTGACCAGTATTGAAGCCTCAATAACACAGAAAGTGGTACAAAGCACAGAAAATCTAAATTGCAGCTAGATAGGCATCAAGAGTCGAACGTCTGCAGTGGCTCTGAATAAACTAATGTATGGTCACGGCAAATTCGGAGCATGGCTGCATAGATTTAGCTTACAAGAAGACCTATATGTTAAATGTTAAATGAAATATGTTAAATGATCGCAAAAGATATAAGCCACTTTGAGAAGCGGCAGTTAGATTTCTTCCTGAAATGTAGCAATGGCAAAAGATACGCGTACATTAGATTCTCCGATGTTTTACAGATTTTGTAAGCTTCTCAAATCACGTATCGCTGAAGCTCTTGATCGTCGAACCAAATTCATCTTACTTTATCATAATTCTGACAACGTCATCTCTACTACGGGCAACAGGCAAATATCGCTTTCTTACTAGATTGGTTTGCGTTGCCCGTACTGAAGGCTTGCTCTTTTCGGTAACCTATCTCTCTCCTTCTCTCTTCCTGTTCCCTTATTCTTTTCCCAGTACATACTCTCATATGACCACAACCAAATATTTTGCTTCATGTGCATACTCATACACATCCAAACGGTTGTTGGTTTTACTAACGCATGGCGGGAAGTTGAGCAAACATCTGCAACAAACCCCCAGCCCAGATCTCGAGATTGCTTTCAATGCTTGTTTTGCCTTTCTTTTCAGCTTCGCGGCCCCGTATTATAATTCCCAGCCCAAATGCTTGTATATACAAAAGACAGCCAACAGTCAATTTGTGCGAAGAAGAAAACGTTGTCGCAATGCAAACAATTCATGTAACTAAGGGCACGTCGCATACACTTAGCAGAATACCAAATCCTCTCTTTGAAAATTCTCTACCTTTGTCCCTCTTTTACCTCAAGCAACCTTATCTAGAATGCACGTCTACATTCCCAGTGGTTTATTTTATTTCAGTGGTTATTCCTGAGCAAATACGACGATCTTCATTTCTTAACGCTCTTACGAACATGCTTTCAGCCTTTCTCTATAAACAAGATGTTCGAAATTGCTTAATACATTATGAAATCCTACTGTAACTCCTAGGCTAACACACAATTCCTATTACATCACTAGCGAAATCTTCTCTAAAAGCGCAGGGCAATCATGAACATGAATTTGAAAGTAAAGCAAAAAAAAAAAAAAAAAATAAATAAATAAATAAAAATAAAAAAAATAAACAAAAATGCAAAAAGTCGTGAAAAAAAGAAAGGATAATGAACAGAAATCACATAAGATACTAAGATAAATCTGACTTACCATTGCCTTAAGTCATGTGCCATGTAGGCTACCTTGTTTGATGTGGGTAATATTGTTAATTTTTTTTCGTTTTTAGCTTCACAAAGTTTTGTACAAAAATCAATTTTACATAAAAAACAGTATAACCGTACTTAAATAGTGTAATTAAAAAATGTTTCGCTAAAGACCTAAATAACAACTTTTAGGTACGATTTAAATAATAAGCATTTTTCAGCTAATCCTTGGGCAAAAACTTAAGCTATAACTATTCCTAATTACGATTTGTCTTAATTTTCCCAACATATTTATTTGATATTTTATTCTTTCGTAGAACAAAAATGATTCAAATTTACCATTAATGTAAAAAAAAATAATGTTGGTAATGCACTATATGTGATGGTATATAGTACATTACTAATTATATAGTTTTTGTGTATCAAATATGAATGTTACTATTTTGATTAAGCAGATTTTCTGTGAGGAGAGAGCCAAGTTAACATTGTGCTTTGGGCAAATATGGGATAAACAGCACAAAAAATATAGTTTATATTTTAATTTTAATTATACATAATTTTAATTAGCGTTTACTCCTAGCCTCCATTTTCTCGTGGCATATAATGGATCAGTAGATACCCACAATCCTTGCAATATACTGAATGCTAATTGCGGACTATAGCTTAGTTTCTACAAAATGTGAGCAAAAAATCGTTGCTAACAAAAATTATTGCATGCTTCCTTTGCACTCGAACGCAATATCACATAACAGTAGCAAAGTCCTACATCTGAAAAAGTTGTCTAAACAAACCTAGTAAGGCGGTGAGAAGAGAAATTACAGAGAAAAAAAAAAACACGTCAAAATGAAATTAACGCTCATTCGCTATTTGTGTAGGGCCAATTGAATAGCCCTGCACATACATGCAAACTGAACCTATGCATGGGCCATCATGGTCTAAATTTTGTAACGCGTAGAGGAGAATGGTGAATTCCCCGATTGTCAAGAGTCGCCTTTTCGGAAAAACGGGGTTTACTGAAGTGGTAAACATGGCATGCAAACCTAACTTTCATTTCATTTTCTTTTCGTGTTCCCTCATGTAGGACCGGGCTCCAAAAGCTCTAAAAATGCCATGAAGAGAAAAAAAAAATATTTTCAGCAGCATCCAAGCCCCCAAATACAGGCTTGATTGAATCACTCGTTCTTTTCGCAGCTCATTTCTACCACAGTTCAGCAATCTGAGAAAACTTCTGGCTCACACATCATATAACACCACTGTAGTGTATTATATGTACCACACAACAATAATTTGGCAGCCACATAGGCTTTCAAACGAAAGTTCTCATAGTGGAAGAAAGGTTCCACGAGACAGGAAAAAAAGACGACAACGAGTTTATCACTTTCGTCGTCTAATACTTGTGTCGAAGTACATGACATTCGTTGTATACTACATCCGAATAATCAAGAAAAAGGCCCGGCTCTCAAGCTGAAGCAAATACTCGCATTATGTTGCAAATGCTTTCTAGTGGAACCAGCATTGGGCGGGGCGTTTTCCTTCAACTAAGTGTTGCTTTTCTGTGGGATTGCTAACTGCTCCATAAACGTAACTTCCCTCTTTTTCTCGGGAAAAGCATAACAATATACTATGTAAGACCTAATCCTAAACCCAAGTCGTACAGCAACAACAGAGCATTTGAAAAGCGAACGCACGAATTTGCCATAAAAACCTACATATTGGCAAACGAAGAGCTCTCCCCCAAAGATGGGCGTGGACGCTTAGGCGTAAGACGATGAGAGAGAGAAAGAGAACGCCCGAGATAGAAATGGAAATCCTGGGAAAGTGTAAATGTTCGGATTTGGCAGCTCTTAAGACTTGCCACCACATTCTTTATGGGAAACGCATTTAAATAAAAGGCCAAGGCAAAAGGGCTACTCCCCGCACCCCCACAAAATGGATGTCTCACCAGGTTTCAGACCTACCAAGTCTTATCGTTCACAAAACTCCCCCAGCTACAGATATGAGAAAGCACACGCGCTGGCGGAAGGTAACAACGATGGACTACTAATTGCTGTTCCCTGGTGTAATAACTACGAAGATGGGTTCCCTCCCCTTTCTCCACAACGCGAGAGCAGGTTATGTGGCCAGTACTCTTAACACAGGTTCAGGTTTCCATTCCGGTTACCGCCCACTCATTCATAATGCAAAGTTACACCTGAACTCGGTTAACAGTTATTACCCAATAGAGAAACTTCAGGACCAAGCAACGTAGTCTCACAGAAGTATGCGTAATAAAAGTAAAACAAGCTAACACAACCACGTGAAATTCGAAACTAGGCACTTTGGGAGAAGTGGTCAAAGGAAAATGAGGGTAGTAAATATAAAAAAGCGTAACTGATGAAGAGCAGTGATTTTAGGTCTGTAAAAAAGTAAAGCATCGCAAAGTAAGTCTGCGAAAAGAGACTATGGCGAGGTAACTGTGTGAAGAATATTTTAATTAATATGGCGAACTCGGTTCAATTGTAACACCCTGCGAATTTTCAGTTTTAACTCAGTGCATGATCACAACTATCAGCCGATATATACAGTCAACAATTAGTTGCGAATGTATCTCAGCCCTCGGTTTTGCTATTGTTTACTTGATATAAATGAGGAAACTAGCATTAAAATTAGTCTGTGATGCCCCCGACTGTGGAGAATTTGGTAAGAGGAGAGGACAGAGGACCCTGCGTTGTGATTGGGGTAGGTTTAAGGGTAGGATGGGTTGGTTTCTTGTGGTAGAGATGTACGAGGGGTATCTTAAGACTCAGAGGTATATGAGATTACTACGAGGAGTCAACGAGAATACTACGCTGAGTCTAGAAGAATACTAGTCTATTACTAGAAGGATACTACTCTTCTATGAGAACATTACTACTCTTAGTCTTCTAGAATACTACTCTATTTTACAATAGGAATGACGAGCTTATATACACAAGTGAAAGGACACTATACCGGATAGAAAATTAGTAACGTTAGGAGAAATCAACTAAAATAAGCGGAGAAAGCATACAACTTTCAGAGTGAAGGGCAATACAAAGGGGGAAGGATTAGAAAATAAGAAAATAGATACATCTCAACAATGCACAACAAGGAATTTCACACACCGACAGTGGTGTCTGTTAGCTTGTTACTTGTTAATTAAGTTAACTTGAACCCATGACTATTGTTCATATTTTGCTTCCTTGTGACGCTCGATTGTCACCCTATGACAGTGCTTCTCAATACTTCTAGCCCATTACCCAAAATCAATTCACAGGAACATTCTTTACCCACTACAAATATTTTCGAAATGAAAACAAAAATTGAAATTCACGACTATTGTGTGCCTAACTTTTTTGTGAAACGAATCTTTGGATAATTTGACTTGAAGCTTCATATAAGTGGTTTTAAGCAATTTTCGTAACGAGAACAAAATTCGATTTTTTAACCAATGAAAATTAACAGCTTGTGAAAATTGTCCAAATTTCCTAGGTAATTATTCCAAATCAACTGACAGATATGGCTTACGGTTTGTTCAAGACATTTATTAACACATTACATGTTTTTTTCAAGAAGTTATTTTAAAATTATTTTGAGGCATACTTGAAACTAGTTTTTGAAAAGGCTTTCTGTAAAATGGAAATCTTACACTCCTTTTGTGAATGTACTAAGAAAGCTTTGTAAAATATAGTGGCGGTGTGCTGTAAGCGTCACGATACGTAACTTCACTGTCAGAAATTGTTGGTGAAATGTTGAGCAGTTTTGGTGAAAGAGACAGAGCTGTTTAATGCGTAATTTCTCTATATCTCGTTTAGGTAACAGGTAGCCTTGAAGCGGAAATAGCGCAAATACTAACGCAACTAAATTGGTATAGGTAGAATAAGTATTATTTCAGCACTTGAGTTCTTTCCGACAAAAATCTTCCCACGAGAAAATCTAAAAAAAATCTTAATTTCAAATTTTTTTCATATGGGTCCCATTACCCAAATCCAAACGGCTTTTACCCAATTTGGCTAATTTACCCACTATTGAGAAGCACCGCTTTATGATTTCCGTGAGAATAACCCTTGATTATGTCAGAGACATATCTTTTTTCATAAAGTTGTATTTTATGCAAAAGCGTGAGCGAAATCTCTTGACCATCTTTTATTGAATGATTCTGATAGTCAATAAAAAAGGCTTGATAACTAACATTAAAACAGTATATCTTTACTTCAGTTAAAAGAGAGTCACGCCTTGACTGAACATATTAGTGGCAGTTTAAAGGTACACTTCCATTGCTCTAGAAATCTTCTGGTTTGTGCTGGTTAGCATGGCTTTCGCCAACAATTATTGGCGACTGTTGCATCAAACTAGATGAGGTACGACTATTATTGCATCCAATTAGCAAAAAGGACTAATATTCTAAGTCGCCGATGTGACTACTGATAATGAATGCGGGTTATGTAAATTAATCTAGATTAAATGGAAGATTAGAAAGAAAAAGGTACGTCAAACCAGAACAAGCTTCCTCACATGGTCTGGATTATTTCGTTCTGTCATCAAATTCAAAATTAGAACCCACTCTAAACAATTTCATTAATTTGTAAGATCACCTTATTCCCTATAAACATAAAAAAGTCCCTAACGTTAAAAACTATGTAATCATTAATGTTGTAGATCCGTTACTCTTCTTAAATATGAAATGAAGTCAGTAACATTGCACCGATTGTGTCCCGAAAGGGAAAATGGAGTTTCGTTTTATATTTTCGGTTTTTATACGGCTTTTTTGTAGTTCTCGCTGTCTTAGATGCCAATGCTCCCATTATTTGAGTCATAAACAGCCGTTACAGCCTGCAAGTGGATACATATATACATCATATGTTGTCGTGAGAAAAGGGGGAAGGCCAATATTGATTCAAGTACCGATAATCCATGCGGCAAGATAAGTTGAATGGCATGCTGCTGTCGAGGCCAGCTACTGCTCGTTTACATAGCTGTTATGCATTTCTTCATTTATAACTTAGTACGGACAGCAACTAGTCCAGCTAGGTCGGAAATGTGTACTTTTTGCCCCTCTACGCACCCTTGTGCGTGCGCTCGTTTCAACATCCGAAGTCATCCACAACGGTAAAAACGTTTCCCTTAGTCCACAAGCCAAAAGGAATTCCATTCATTATTTCGCTCAATATAGACATAGTAAATACGGATACATTAAATATAAAACATGTGTGTACATGTTCGATTACTGAAGTAAAGTTTTGGTAGGATTTTTGAATGTCCTAATGACAATGGTCTCAGTAGTGTACACAGCAAAAACTGCGTATAACTGGCTCTTGTTTTTCTGTTCCTTTAGATGGGGTGTGGATATACAAGTAAACGGTGTTTATGTGAAGTGCACGTACCTGGCGAGGGTTGAGAAGAGGAAAATTAACAAGATGCCCATTGTTAGCGTACCAAAATTTCCAGGAAAGCTTATTGGTATATCTCCGGTTAATACATAATATCTCCTTATTTTATTTGGGCCTGAACTTGTGGCAATTCACCAAGAGGGCACCAAAAGAATGATCCCATCTACAGATGAAGTATGTAATACGTAAGTATACTATATAACAAAAGCCTGGGAGAGTTCGCAGGTGAATGCCCAATAAAGGTTGCAGTAAGTACTGTACTCGCCCCGTTCACGTTAACGAAAACCCATAAAGTTGGCTCTTGGTCCATTGTCCATCCCCCTGTTCACCTGTCTAGCAACGCGTGTGGAGATCTCTTCACAAATTTCAAAAACAAACCACACGAACGTCACTAGCCCTACTGCCCGCCAACATTACGCAACTCATACCAATCATACAGCATAATCATGTTCTCACGAGACTCCAATCTACGCAACAATGCCCTTTGTCCTTTAATTCGTCTGTCTTCTGTTCAGTTTCGATGTTCTTCAATTCACAAGCCCATTCGACTACCTTGAAATTATTTTAGATATCGTCAGTAAGTCAACACAATTCTGGAACTCAGCGAATTCAACCAGTGCCGTAGTCAGGATTTTGGTTCGGAGGGGTTTGGGGGAGTTCCGAGGAAGGGGGATGATATGATTTTATTTGGCATTCGCCTAATATTCACCATTGTGAAATAATAATTTAGGGGACGGGGACAGGGATGAAGATTGAATGCAGTAAGAAAATGTTCACCACTAGCGAGTAAAAGTAGAGGGATTTTCTTTACCGTATTTACCGCGATATTTTGAGCCCTTTGCGGTGGCGGTAAAAAAAGACGAGAGGTGTTCAGTATAATGCACCTCATATTTTTCATACTTCCTAGGGGTACTTTAAAAAGTGACGTTTCTGGTTGCTTTACGCTTCTTTTTGCAAGAACAATCTTCTTACGACGCTCTATTAATAGACATTTCTACACGTAAGCAAATTAATGAAGCCATATTATCCAGTCCACAATGCACTAACGCACTTCAACAATTAAAATCAATAAGACAACCGAAGACGACAATGCATCCCAGGTCCGATGTCGGTTGTCTCTTAAACCAACCAACAAACAACTAAACTTCAGCGTAAGCCTTGCTTCTAAAAACCGAAAGGCTGGTGGATAAGAAATAAATCTTTATTGAAAATTGAAGGCCTTAGTGGCCAATAGTACAAAAAGAACGCACACACACACACAAAAAAAAAATCTTCCGAAATATCCGAATAACGAGTTTATTGGCTAAGGAGTATCCTTTGAACATGCCTCGAAGCTTATTAAAGCGTAACTCACACATATCAAACATTATTAGACGCTTTTTAAGAAAAAAATTCTTCCGTCTGTAGTACGCATTTTTGGGTGCTAATTGTCGCATATTCTTACGTTCGCGAGCAACAGTAAGACAAGGTCTAATATACGTATATTTCTTGGAACATGAGCACCTGGGTGGTTCACCGAACGTAGCACAAGTACGATAAAAAAGATAAGACGCTCAAAACTCATTAAAAAGACACGAATACGTTTGTACCACAACAGTGAATCTGCAGTGACGCCAAATTTACCCAGTTTACCACTACCGCGCGATACTTTCAAGTACTTGCGGTGATGCGGCAATTGCGGCACTTTACAATTTTGAGCGATAGGGTAAACCAGTAAAAATATCTACCGCGGTAATTACCGCGGTAGAAAAAACATCGCGATAATTCAACCCTGGGAGGAAAAGCCGCTTATCCTCCTGGCTACGGCCATTAGTCAACAATAATTTGCAAAGAAGGGCGAATGAACTTAAAATAGCTTCCCGCCTCACCCTTTACTCTCAACAATGAAAGCATCATGAGTTGGTCTCACCTTCCCCGACTTCTAAATGAACTGAGCTAATCGTTACAACCATTGAAAGCTACCTATACTCTAACAAGTTTATCGTCACAGGGGTGACATAAGTTGGAATTTCGTAGTTGCTATGTAGTTCTCATGGAGCAAATTGCTGCCCTGAAGATGTACTGCTCTCCCGAAGTTTTCCCTCGAACAAATACACAGTTTCTGTAGTGCGATATAGGGTCATCATCGAAAACTCTACTACACACCATGGGGTGAAGGGCGAAAGAGCTGCAGAGATACAAGAAGCAAAATGTTTTTTTTTTAAACACATATTACGACTCCGCAAAGGCACCGTGTGGAAGAACATCAAACGATAAGCCACAGGCTCATTAAGACTCTCCTTGGCATGATATGCATGACCTTGCAAGACAACTCTACCCGACGAGAAGGAAATCACCCCTCCATTCCATCTTACGTTGCCTATCACGCTAACAATTCCTTTTGCAACAATTTCATAACCGATTCCCATGACTCCTGCTTTCTTTACCCAACACATTAATACCCTGTTGTTTTCTAGCGAGGAAAAGTTATGGTAATACTCCCTGGAACGGCACAAAGTTGCAGACGAAATTTAATTTCCAACAAGAGCCAAGGCTATTACCATTTTCCCACAGTGTTTTCAAGCCTTGTTTCATAACCTTTTTGGCCGTCATTTCCTGTACCGATATTTTGCACAAGCTATGTGATTTGGAACAACAACTTTACTGGTTCACTACAGAGACTTTAGATTTTATTCACGCAGTCCCATTCAAACCGCTCAAACGCTGGGTCGCCAGCATTTCCTGTCAACTAAGAGCAACAGATAGAACCATAGGAGTATGGGAAAAGAGATTAATTTTAGAAGACAACTTACATTTCTTTCAAAGCGATCACAAATCTCCGGGTTTTGTTTGCTTTTCTTGTAAATGAGTACTTTTGACTTGGAAGTGAGCTAGCAAAGCACAGAGACTTGTGATATTCTCAGCTCACTTCCGGCCATTGTTCGAAATCTCGGTTTGCGACAAGGGTGGTGGGCTTATAAACACGTCAATCTAAATAGATGCTTAGGTAACAAAAGTCACTGCTTCAATGAGACGATTTATCTAAAATACGGTAAGCTCCCCATTCCCTTCGTCCGAAATTACAATTAAAATTATATTATTTTGGAAATTTTTTATAAATCAATAAGAATAATCTTTTTGAGAACACGGAACGCATCCATGTAAAACATGGTTCGTTTTACGTAGTAGATCAGTTCCTAAAAACATCCCGCGTAATACGAACCATGTAAACAAGCCAGTGAAATCTCGCTATAACCTAGAATCAATCGCTATCCAATTATCTAATTTTGACCGCCTAGTTTATTGATGTTCAACCAGTTATAAGAAGAATGTTGTGTAGTACAAGTCCAAACCTGGCAAAATTAAAAAAAATCTAGTACTGTCTATTACGTAAGCTGCTGTCTATCACAATTGAATATAACGGACACATTTTTCGTCCCCCTGCTTGTAAGGTATTGTGAGATTTTACCGTAATAAAGCTAGACCACAAATTTAATACTAGTAGAGTCTATTTCTGCTTTCTAGTAGAGGTTTCGAAATTCTATGGCTTCTTTTTTGTGGCGCTGTAGTGAATCTCTTGCATGATCTGAGTAAAGGAGAAGTTAATGAAGGCTGTCAAGCCTTTCTCAGTGAAGGGTTAGGTATTGACCATCATGCGATGGAGAGCTGCTGTAGCCAACTTTTGACCTTCTGGGTGCGGGTTTTTGCTGTCCTCGATCAAGCCAAAGACAGTCAACGTAACGTGGCGGAGACACGGAGCATTGATTACCGAACCAAATCTAAAAGTCTGTACGGGGGAGACTGATGGAATTGGTCATCGCGTGCTGAGAAAGCAAGCAAGCGAGCATCAGATTGGGACAACCCTCCCACTCTCCTCCTACCCTTAACCCCCTCACATAAGAAGGATTTGCTATACTGAAAGGAATCACACTACACTAATGATCATGCATTCGTATTGCACAGAAAAGGGGGCAAGGCCCTCTCGGAATATAAAAAAATAAAATAGGAAGTTCACTGCCAAGAGGGCTGGACCGAACGAAAAACGCAGAGGAGGGGTGAGCATAGGCTTTTTATTAACAAAGCAAAGAAAGAACGGATCATGTATCACGTCACGGGAGATTGAACCCTAATCCTTCAAGCATAATATATGTATTTGCAATTCTTCCACGAATTCCTTTTATTTTACCGTTTTTTTTTTATTGTTGTTTCTGTATTCGTCACCATCAGCTTGTTCTATGAATATAACTATAAAAAATCTAGGAACTTGGTAAAAAAAATAGTTTATTTTGTTTTAATTTGTGAATTAAATATTTTCTTCCGGGAAGTTAGGGAACACGAAATTCTGTAAAGTGAACAAATGAGCAGTTCCAGCTTACAAAGTGCAATACTAGCCAATTCAGAGCGGACGGAAAACCTATCGCAAAAGACGTGTCGAGTTACGGCTTAGTTCCGAACGCACGAAAAGCCCCTGTTGCCTCTGAAAGAAGCACTATCAGTGCCGATACCAAGGTGGCTCTTTAAGGCAGTTTAGAGTCACTTGTAACGCTGCAAGTTTGCGTTTATTTCTAGACAGGTTTCTAGATTCAAGCCATGTTAGAAGAAACAACACGTGAAGTTATTTGAGTTTAATTTATGAAACATCGTGAGTATAACTGATTGCCTTGAGTAAATTTTGGATATTTTTCCCCTACACAGTTACACGTAACTTACATCAGTTTATTTTTTACATAGAAATAACTAAGAAAAGAGCGTTGAAATTTTTCACTTTTAGATTTTATTTTACTTTTAAAAATGGTTTGATAATTTCTTTACTTATATCCATTTTATTTTTACTTTTTTGCCTTCAGGAGTTCAGTTTGTCGTTTATTGCTCAGGGCTTACATATCGAAAAGCTCTAATTGGCTGCTTTCACCGCTAATGTACCATTTTTCCACGCTCATCGCTTATGTAAAAGCATTCTGTCACTTCAACGAGGTGCAAAGCATTCGAAAATATATGTGTCACGCACCAACGTGTCCTATGTATTTTAAATTATTTAAGTAACTCTCAGAAAGAACTCAAAACGGAAATCGACCCATTTGCGATGAATACTGCAAAAAATCTGGAAACGGTGAACTAGCAATGTTACCGGTAAAAAAATTTGTAAAAATAGAACGAGTGTTCTGGAAATGAATCTCCGTGGCAGGGGGACATAAAAAGGGAAA
Source organism: Triops longicaudatus (assembly GCA_022885665.1). Classification (NCBI taxonomy): domain Eukaryota; kingdom Metazoa; phylum Arthropoda; class Branchiopoda; order Notostraca; family Triopsidae; genus Triops; species Triops longicaudatus. The sequence goes on from JAGQDJ010000013.1 coordinate 301,320, forward strand.
ATATCGCTATACAAATGCCACTTTAATCCAGAGAATAAAGAAGAGACGCCTTGTTGAGGAACAATAGAAATAAAACTGAAAAATGTGTTCAGCGAGTCAATCATGAGTAATGCACACGCCATGAAGTGTAATCACAACGTACCTTCGACCCCTTTTACCTTTTATGGCTAGGAAGGAAGGAAACCCACTTTTTCGCACTTATTGTTTACAGAAAACGCACTCAATAAATCATACAACTTTACCAGTACACCCTCCCTTAGGCGTCAAGCTAGAGAGTGCGGAACAAGTTGAGAAAATAAAAAAGAAACACAGCTGAAAAGCATTTGCCTGAACGTTGATGGAGTACTGGCTTGGTTGAGAACGTTTTTGGCAACAGGTTTGTTGCCCCCCCATTGCTCCCTCCTTGTCCTCACTTCGCTTTTTTTTCTGTGACGGCTCGACGGAATATCGAAGATATCGAGCAACATTCAATGTCCAGCCAACCGTGCAACGTCACATGATACGTTCTCAGGTTGTGACCAAACCACTGGATCATTTGTTATAGAAAGTAGGCGAAGCGTTTCATGATCCGTCCTCCCAAAACCTACGATAATGTTAAGCAAGAAAAATCAAGAAAATGTAAATAATTGGGTGTGTGTGACTCTGGAGTTCCACGGGGTGAAATGTAATCATTACCTTTTCCCGGTAGACGAATCCTCGGACGCATTTCTGCAGCTCAAGCCTACGGTAAAAATTTTATCTCATTCCAGAATACCTGTTGCAAATGCAGCTAATGGTGGATAACGTACCCTTTTCTCCTTTGCCATTCTATGCCTGCTCTGGCTTTTCAAAAGCATTATTTTGTTTCATTCGCCACCGCAACAATCTGTAGAGTTTGGTAGTACTCTTTATAATGCATTTATGTCGGAAAACAACCGAGGGAGCTTTAGTAGTAACAGAATTTACTGGTATTTACTAGAATTTACTGATGCTAAGAAATGCAGCAAAAAATCTCTATGGAAAATTTGTGTATGTCGTGACTGAGGGCTTCATTGTAGACGAGACAGTGCAATAATTTGAAAAATTCGCCTTCCATTCGCAAAAGAAAAAGAAACAGCGATAGTATGATTCCTAAGTCCTGGGCAAATTCGTCGTTAAGCGAATGAGTTCGCAGAGAAGCAACTTTTCAATTCTATTTCGCCCCTGACAGAAAGGATATTTTAACTTCGATATGCATCGTGATGCACGGATTTTGCAGCTCGATTTCTGCTTGGGCCTGCTCCGCATTCAACAAAATGGTGACTTATATAAATGTAACAAGCGCAAATATTCTTCTACACTGCAATATCACGTATAGTACATACATGTCTTTAGCGCCGCATAAGCTCGGTGTGTTATTTTTCAGGATTATGTCGGAAATCGTAATAATGTTCGTTAATAAACATGTAGCTATAGTGAGAAAAAGACGCGATATAAATTAACTAAAGAATGTCTACGATATAAAAAAGGATATTGCATTCAAACTTTAAAAGACAGAATATAGTTTTATATGCGCAATGTAAAAAAATGTATCCAAACCTTAAAAGAAAGAATATAAAACTTTCTAAACCCCACTGAAAAATCATTTCGAGTAAATGAGAGCATTATTACATTACTGCATTATTGGCACCCTCTTCCAGTTTGTCAACATTCTCCTATTAATGCATCAATTGCTCTGATATACGCGAAATGATTCTTCAACATGGTGCAGATAGTTTTTTTGTGACAAAAAATTCAAGTGTCACAGTTTCTAAAATACTATAACGGCTTTCATTCAAACTTTCATAATAACGACACCTGTGAACGTTCAGTAATTCTTGTATTTTTTTTTATTCCGGGGCTTCCTAGGTAATCAGAATTTTCCTAGCCCGTGCCCAAGGTGCACATGTCTATAATTGCTTTACATGTCCCATATCGCTATTTATAGTTTAATAGCTTCGTACTTGCAATTCAATCGGCGGTTATCAACTATGCTTCCGGAAATGACTGTATGTGTTCTCTCTATTTACAGCAAAGGTATCCATGAATGCTTCTAAAAATTCTCTGTAAACAAAACATACGGATATTTAGATAAATATCCGTTTATTTTCTTTACAGATAATTTTTTTCGATAAGATCCATAATCTTCCGGTTAAATAAGAGGACTTTTCCTGTTGATAAACTATTGGCAGCAATTAAATGCAGAAGATATTGGTTAAGATTGCCTTTCTACAACGAATTGTTGGCTTTTTATGCGAAATCAAAAGCTGCCTAAATGTGCACTAATAGAGTTCAATGTTTTTAATGAACTACGAGTATACTGAAGAGTTGTTTCTGTCCTCCAAGAGAAATCGTCATAGTCGGTCATTTTGCTTCCTTTTTTTGTATAATTCGTTTAGGACCATGGAACACGCACCCCGTATAGTAGAATAGCATGGGAATTTGTCAGACGTCATACTATAGAAAAACTGTTCGCAAGTTAAAAAAAAAATCGACAAAAGTGTTGCTATTAGAGATGTCTCAAAGGTTTTTCCGAGGAAAAGCTAAACAGGTGTTGTTTAGCTTTTTCTCAGAAAAAAAAAACTTTATTTAATGTATAAACTATAGTAGAACTTTTGCTACTTTATTATACGGCAAAATATTTAAACCGGACAAACTGGTGCAGTAGGTCTGATTTTTTTTTAAGCGTAACAAAAAGGTTAGGTATTTTGTGATATCATACAGTGGAACCCACTTAATGGCATCTCGAATAATGACAAAACCCGCTTAATGCCAAGAAAACCTCAAGTCTCAACTCATTTCACTCCCATTTAGCATAATATAGACTAATCTCGAGTTATGCCAACTCAGTTAATGACACTGCTCGCACAAAATCACGTAATTTTCATTCCTCATTCGATATATTTAAATGTAATTATTGTCCGGTTAATAACAACTAGCTTGGGACATGAGCAACAAACAAGCCGAAAACAGGAGGCCAAAAAATTCTAAGAAAAGCTTCTATAAATTCTTATTCAAACGGATTTCCTAACGAAAATAAACCTTTCTACTTCTATCATTCTCGAATTCCTGTTTTACATTTTGCGATCTCCAATCCACTTCTGTAGTAGCCTACAACGGGTTGCCAAAAACGAAGTGCACAACATTATCTTTAGCACAGCGAGTTAAAATGGTCTCCCTTAAAAAAAAAAAAACAAAAAAAAAACAAACACAAATGTCAATTGGACAATAGCTTTGGGTTGATTCAAGCGTTATTTTGAAGAATTGAAAAAGATAGCGAAGACATTTTGGACAAGTAGCGAAAGCCAACGGGCAAAGGAGTGCTACACAGCGTTCAATCATTTACTATTTTCCGAAGAAGTAGGAAAATGTTATTCTTTTAATTTTCTTTTATAACGTACTATTATATGATATTTAATTATAAGGCTTCAAGGAAATATTTTTTTACATGTTTTATTATTATTATTAGTCTTTTCACTCAACTGGTATTTCTAAGTGATACAAGTCGTCATCTCGGACAAACTCAAGAGCCGCATATAGACAAGTAGACTGGTCGGTCGGCTTATTAAGAAGCCTTGTCGCTATCTTTCTAACTGAAAAATCCTGAAAGTTTTATATACCGGACCATTAGTCAAATTAATTATCATCTTATCTATCTTAACGACGCAAGCGATGAAAGTGTCTTTATACAGTATCAATGAATACCGTTACGGTCGAGCTGCTCAATAGTTAAGCGAATTTTCAGTATTCTTAATAATGGATTCTTTCGCGCTTTCATCTCGAATACCAAAAAGAATGTTCCATAATTGATCCGTAGACATTTTGTCGCCGTTTTCATCCTTCTGTTGGAAAAACAGCGCTTGTTGCTGCCTACAGCAAGGCTGCATTCCTGAATGTGGACCATTCTTGGCTATTGGACCATTCTGACGCACTTGACAAGAACTGTTGATCGGAAAACGATTTTGGTCGTATGCCAAAACTCCACGCCGCCGAGCTCCCTGCCCGTAAAACTCTGTGTGATCAGGCAGTAAAACTTGAGCTTGGACTGTTATGCCCGTCTCCAGTTTCTCACCACACCTACCCCGTCTCCTTTGGTGAGTGTACTATACAGCACTCGACATTATATTACCTCAACAACAGTAACGACCCCCCAAGACTACTGCTCGCTTCCAGGTTGTCTTGTACATTTCTTGGCAAACTTCCTTTTAGGACAGCACGGAGCAGATAGTCGTGTGATGACTCAAAAGTTACATTGCTGCATGTATGTCCTATGGCCCGCGTGCCCCGTGAAGCGACGCCCTGCCGACAGTGACGCTAGGTCTTTTCCCCTTTTACTTCCCAAGGAGGCCAAACACTCGCGAACGACTGCACAGCCTGCTCACCCTTCGCCACCAGTGGCTACTTGCCAGGGAGGAAGTCGTTGCGAAGAACGACACAGAACTTCCACTAGTAATACACAGTACTGCCTTAAAAGCTCCAACATCCTCTAGCAAACAGCTTTTCCATGCCAAGCTCTCGAAAAAGGAACCTCACAACTTAAACCCAACTCGAGCGGGCTATTGTCGGTAGAAAATCTAAACAAAAGATAGTGTAAAGCGAAATGACAGAATAAAAACAGAAAATTGTTAGAGATGAGGTGAACAGTAAAACTGGCCTATTTCTTCAGTAGAGGGAAAGGAAGATGGGGACAAGATTTGAGAAAGGAAAACCGTAAATACAGTATTTCATAAATCAAAAGCAAGCACAGTGGTGTCTCGTATAACGAACCTAATTTGTTCCTGGACGGCGTTCGCTTGAAGAAGCTTTCGTTGTAAGAGGTGCTATTTCCCAGAAGGTTGCATGGGCATCGCTTTAGTCCGATCCCGATTCAATTCCAAGAAATCGCATAAAGAGTGGCGGGGGGGGGGGAACATTTAAAAAATATTTTCTAAAAATTTTAGAGCGATTTAGTTCGTCAAGGATCTACATTATTTCAGCTTAATCGCAATTAAGATCATTTCAGTGGAGAGATTACTGTCTGCTATCTTCTATGCCTGCTTTCATAGATGTCTTCAGCGTTATCGTAACTTATCACCTAATCTTTTCTCCTTCCAATTATACCTAACGTGTCTGAGTGAAAATATGTTCTCCATTGCATTTTTGGTCAACTTCTGTGCACAAAAAGAGAAGCTCATGAATTCTCCAAGCGGCGTAAGCTTTCATTTCTAGCGATTTTTTTAATTTTTAATTTTCTCAGTGTGTATTGAATTGGGAGTCAACAATTTAAGTTCCTGCGCCTCGTCTGCTTATGTTTTATTCTTCAGCAGTAAGACTCCTGTTCAGCTCTTTCCTTGTTTTTCCTTTGTAAAACACTTCGGTGCCTTTCCGCGATTCGCTGTTAGGGACAGCCTTTGTTGCACAAGCCATGTTTGACCGCAGCATGCGTTCGTTATAAGAATTGTTCGTTGTTCCAGGCACTTGTTGTACGAAGCACAACTTGGCAAGGGAGTAGGGGCAAACCCAATATAGCAATGAATTTGCTAAAAAAAAAATAAACTGCTGTGCATTACATGTAACAGTAGATACAAGAACGCCATAGCCTAACGCTATAGTTTGATGTTATATGGTGAAGTTTGAAGTTATACATGCATAATCGAAGCTTACAGTTTGATTTATCTTAAAACAGTTAAATGCAGTTTTCAGGTGTAACTACAGGACGAAGACTTGTAATTATGCTGAATGAAATCATAAATCTTTCCGAATCAACTGAGTTTTCCAAAGAAATTGCATAGTAATATAGTTGTAAAATAATATGACTTTGTTTTCGCTAACACGAAGTATTTTTTAGCATAATAGGAATACAATATGATGTTACCCAGTACTTAATTGTTTATGTTAAACCGCCCGGGAACACCACTTTTGACTTGTGATTTACTGAAAACCTGTGATTTACTGAAAACTTATATAGAATTTTACTAATTTTTCAAGATTAAAATACACCCAACAATGAGAATAATCAGAAGCCGTTTTTAAATTAATTTACTAGGTAGGCTTACGCCTGTTGTCACGATTAGAACCCCCCTTTTCCAAAGAAAGCAGCAAAAACAAAATATTACATCTCACTCACGTAATGTGCATTCTACTCCAACAGGGTCCTTTTCATATGATTTTTTCGCCCTTCACGATTGTGCTAACTTTTTACTGTACCCAGCTACTGCAGCTTGCAAGTTATAGTTTCTGCGAAAATTGACCTATCCTCCTCTACTGTAGTAAATTAAACAACCCGTAGTAGCTCTTATGTATGTTTTTTTCGCTTCTGCAAACTAGAAGAACTTGGAAGTACGAGAATGTAAGAAAAGCTTACTTAATTTGTAAAAACGGACGCAAGTTCTCATGACTGGAATATGGGAGCATACGTAGTCCAGGGTCAGCTGGCAGCGACGTTGGACACTGAGGGGGCCGGCCTAAGGCCAAGACAGATGATGTCTTGTGGGACCTTAGGCTGTATAACATTAGGGCGATTTGTTGGCCTTCCTCGGTCCGTCGAGACCCATAACGGACTCCCCTCATAATACGATATGCTTGTGCTTCGCTCCATTCTCTTCAGCCAAGTAGAAGGATTAAAGACCGTGGAGGACAGAATGTCTCGTTGGAGCCTCATCTAAGTTGCTGTTAGTAGAGACGAGAAAAAAAAAACTGCAACGGTATGCAACGCCCAGTAAACCAGGACAAGACAAAACGGCTTGGCACCCGGCGTATATTATCTCCTTTTTTCTCTCTTTTTTATATTTATCACCACCGGGAGACAAAAAAGAGCCCTAGTACTTTATAACTATGTACTTTAGAAATACTTCTCACTCATTAGCACCAAATACCAGGGCGAAACTCAATCTCAGACTTTAAGATACTTCAAGAGCAACTATTATTGTAAAATATAAGGATGGCTAAACAGAATAGCTTTAAGAGCTTTATTTGTTTCAATATTCAGTATGTTGTGTTCGTTGGTTTAAATTAGTCTTGAAAGTTCTGGAATAAGCTCCAAATTTCACCTTTCTATCCCACGTGAACACATTGCCAACGCTTTTTTTTGGACCTTCACTACAAATGTCACTCTAGAAAGTTCGATTGAATTCTGCCTTAATGGGACATATTCGAAGCTAGAATTCCTGCCACTAGAGGCGCCAGAGACGCGTGGGCAGAAAAGTCAACCACGTAAAGCAGTCATGTTCTGACTTATTTTTTAACAATTTTTGTCAGCCAAAATTGTCTGTGGCAGTCTAAGAAAGGAGTACCGAATGAGTTGTCATTCGCTTTCGTGAAATATTTCGCCAAACACCTTGATGGGAAGTTAGTTTATCGAGTTTGGACCATAAAATCCCAGCACAATTCTACTTGAAGTTGAAAAAGTCTCAAAAACGGCGAGCAGCTTGTGAGTCAAAATAACGCAATTCAGTGTTCTTATTGTGCTTATCTCTTCAATATCTCGCATAAAGGGGAAGCACGTGAAATTGGTGTAAAGCTTTCTAAGGCTTGAGGTTTAACTTGGCAACTGCCTCTGACTTGGGGGAGTTCTTTTTCTTTTCGTCCCTGCTGCATAGTCTGAAATCTACTTAGTGAAGCCCCGATGTTGGTCTTGCCTTTTTGGCTGTACGCGTATTAAACGAAGCAAGAAGGCATAATCTTGTTTCCTTTGGTTGTGTTTGATGTGTTAATGCAGCCGTCTCTGGAGCAAACCTTGTTGAATGAGGCTTTCTTTCCCGGAATACTAATTCAGCTAACTTGTTGCATACATTTTTCAAACTAGGCTGGCAGTTCTACTGACAAGTTATCTATGTGCACTTCCAAATGCTACAAAAAGAGTTGTACCCTTTCCACTCCCGCCCTCCTTGCATCGCCATTACTTTATTATTCACACATTGTGCCAAACTCTTAAGCTGTAACTTCCATTTATAATGCGAGTAAAGCACAACTTCCTAGCATGTCAGACCTTTCCCAACACTTAACCCGCGTTCATCCCTTCAAACTCATGGTATTCTGGACTTAAATCACATTAATCTATTAACTACGTATCTATTTTTCAGAGTAATCGACTGTTTAACTTTTCATTCGTTCCTTAAAAGAAATACCTTCCTGTACTTACGCTAAAGAAAAGAACATAATGAATACAGTATTAAGTAGGATGTGGATAAAAAAATGACAACAAATACACACGATCAACATAAAAAACAACACGTTCCGGTCAAGTCTTTTCGTGTTGTCCCGGCCTTAGGACATGCTATAACAGTGAATCGTATACAAAGACGTAATGGAATTGTGTGGTTTACCCGATCTCCTTCTCCATTGGTTATGACAAGCAAGGACGCTTGGCTGTCAAGCATTATATCTATTTCTCTTCTTAATACAACATAACGCTAGCGGAGGCCAAAGAAAAAACTACATTTCCCGAACGAGTAACATTTCTTTCTGTGGCTTTCGACCACACTAAGCAGCCTATAACTTCCGTGTACGGGGATTTCATAGTGCGGGCCCATCAAAACCTAAAGACGTACTGGCAGGATAGGATTCTTGAACAATGCTTTCCTGTCACGTTCCATAATAACGAAGATATCAACATTCCCACCTTATTCATTTAATCTGAAGCACCCTTCACCTTCACGTACTTTTCCATTCTTCTTTTCGCACTTGACTGCGTCATAGTTTTGACGTCAGTCTGAGCCCTGCGTGTTTTGTCACTTTTGCTAACTAAATCATGTTCACAGATTTTGCTTGCAGTGTATGTTGTCGGATAACGTCGTCTTCTTAAATGTTGCGGATTGAAGTTTAGAAACAGGGTTAAAAACATTAGATTCAGAGTTACACTGCAAGACATTAAAGTGACTTGACTTGGAAACTTCGATCCACTTTCATAAATAAACGCCTCTCAGATGGACTCCGGTCCACCCCTATAGGAGATGTTTGATTTCGGAGTTTCTTGCAACGCGACATTTGTTCGATTTGAAGCTTGCCGGCGGCACGTCAAGAAAGCTTCGATTTGGAGCTCCGCTAAACCTCGCAGATAAGGTTGCGATTTTTTGCGCCCGCTTGGGAGTCATGAGAAATGGGGGGCGCACGTTCAAAAACGATTCGTCAAGCTTGCTAATTGGAAATAATTGTGTGAGAAAGCGTTCCAGCTTAGGCTACCATGACTGGTGCTCATTCGGTTTGACTAACTTAGCTTGCCTTAGCTATTGTATAGCGACAACTCGAGTGTAAACACCTACTACAGGGGTTCGTGCCACGAGCAGCGGGTGCAATTCTTGCCAATTCTCCCTACACCAAGATACGCTTGCCGGGCACGTGCTCTGTTCGGCTGTGATGACCATCAGTGCGACACAACATTAAAACGTTGCCCCACGCAAAGCAAGCCAGCTCTGGGGGGTAGATTTTTTTCCACGCTGTTCCCTGTCTAACCTTTTCTTTTACAATTATTCTCCCAGAACAGCACGTTTTTGACAAGAATAGTCAACGCACGCACTGCGTTGCAAGTTTCCTGCCCAAAGCAATTTCATTGCTGAGAACTACCCCGCCCCGGGCAACCTGCGGATGCAGTAATTCGCGTTAGGTATTGCTATTTAGCACATTTCTAAATGTTTACCTTTACCCAGCCTACGCACTAACTCTTGTCAAGAATAAACTTTGCAACCAAGGCCCCGCCCCCTTTCTACCCAATTGCGCTTGAATCTTAAATTTCGGAATCAATTCAAGTCCCACATGCCGCGTGGTGGGAGAGGAGAGTCAGACAATGCTTCGAGGGGGGTATCCCCTAACCCAAAACGACATTATATGCAAGAGTAAAGAAAAGGTCCAAACCGATCGCGTGACTGAGGCTTACCACCATAATCCAGGAGAGGGCCGGTGGAAATTTTGCGGCAGAAATCGCTGATTACCTCGTGCATAGGTACTATAAGATAGCAAAAGCTGCGAAACAAAAAACACGGAATGACCAAAACCTGTCACACGGTGACACTCCCTCCACCACCGCTAAAGGGCCTACAAACTCCGCCCCGTCACTGAGTACCTTAAACTGTAACGAAAACCCCCTTCGTGTCACCCCAAGCAACCCGTGGTTCTTCTAATTTTCCGCGGTAACATTTCTAGCCTTTCTCCCTCCAATCCATAAAAAGATTGTCACAGATAAAACTTTACCACTCGGGCCTTAAAACAGATCATAAAACGATATTCTTGTCAACTGATGGCAATTCGACTCGTAGCCATTTGTGGCTTTAAAAATGATTCGCTCCGTGGAGGATTTTCTCTCAAGATCTATAATTCTTGTGTGAACGACTTGCGAGAAGTTGTGGCAGTACATAAAATATAGATTAGGGTATAAGCCTACCTCCAGAATGAAAACATTCTTGCAGTCTGTGGTGGTAAATCACCTTTCATTTGTCAAGCTAACGATCCTCGCACCTTAGACGCGGGGGGCTTGGAAAACTCGGCGGCTTCAACTTCACTAAGACACATAAAGCTACCCACAATAAAGTCGTCAAAGCAACAACCCATGTCAATGGCAATGGCCAGGCTCTAGCTCTTTTTCCCCCGTTTTTCCCCCTCAACCCGGCTTGTTAGTACTCCCAGTGTTGTATGTACACGGACGTACTACTACATTACGTACCTGACATAAGAAGCTCCTTCTCGATCCTCAAATTACACTGACGACTTGGCTATGAATTATATCCAATAGTTTCGCAAAGAAAGTTATTGCTGATGGCACACGCGGTAGGTTCCAGTGGCTAATTACCACTAGGTCCATCTTGTATTCTATTTACTAGGATATTTCCCCTCCCTAACGACTGTCTTGCATGGCAGCTTCTTTTGTGGAACGTGAGCAGCTGGCACCAACTGAATTTTTCTCTCCTAGTCTTATAAGCAAAGCACCTGAGGGAATCCGTTCCCCGTGGCTTCCACACAGGCACGGGACTCGTATTTTCAAAGTCCGGCCAAACCGGAAGGAAGTCAGCCACTGCAGGAGCAGGCCAGGCACACAGGCTAACCTTCCTAATCTCTTATAAAAAGCAGCAGCTGGGCTGCCAAACCCTCTCTGTCAAACGTAGAATACATACAGGTGGACACGCAATTTTGATTAAGTGTCCCACCGCTATTCACGCAAAACTTGAAACGTGCGTTCAAATTTACACGCTCAGAAATGCAATATATATGTTTGCCCTCATTAGAGAGGAAGAATATTTGTTTCTGAATAAGAGTGCCCCATAGAATTTCTGACAAATGCTTACATCAATACTGTAATATCAGACCCTGATAGTGTGAAATCCCTTAAAGAAGCTTTTCTTGGCTCGTGCGATGGCATTCCAGATGTGTATCTTCGCTTTTTATTGTAAAACTTTCAACGTTTTTATGCGCTTGAACTTTCAAAAAAGTAACAACTAAAGATATTGTGCTCTGTAAAAATTCTTTTTTTTTTACAATATTCCATATTAAAACATGTGCCCACGAAATATTGTACTTAGAAAAGCACTTTTGCTTCACATAGGTAAGATTAAGGCTTTTCAACGCAATACGCAACGCAATAGAATATAACACATTCAATTCCGTAATTGATTTTTTACTAATTCTTTAATTAGCTACTTTATTTATTGGTTATTTCAATAAGTTATTACATAATTATTTTGTCATTATTGTTACATATTAGCCAAAAGCGTTTAGCCGTGTCAAAGCGCTGAGCTCTGTCGGCAAAACATTTCAGTTCTTGACTGAAAAACTGCCTTTCGTTTTGATTTCATTTCATAAGAATGTCATGAAAACATGTTTAATAGATAAAGTAACTCAAATAGGATTATAAAAATGAACATAACGACTTATTCACCATATGTCTAATTGTGGGTATAGGACATAGTGCCTCCTAAAGTTTCTAAAGTCAAACAGTCAAGCAGGCCACAGTTCATTAAAATAAAACTTCAATACAACAAAAATTATAAAGTACGGTAAACACAACATGTCAAGTGAAGAGAGTATTACGTCTAGATTCAGAGATAAAGGACGAAAGAAAATAATTGCAAGCCATTATTTTTCTTTTTTTAAAAAACTACAAGTTATCTTTCTGAAGCCAATTTTCATCTCAAAAGTCAATCCCAACAACTCAACTGTTCTTTATGTTTATTAATTGAAGAATGGTTGTTATAAAGACGACCAACATCGCAGTTGCGACGTTCTATCGTCTTAAGCTGTCTTCGAGAAAAAAAAAACTAATAATAATAAACCAATAAATATTCAAAATCTGTTTAGGAGCATGGGGAACTTTCAACAAAATTTATTATTTTCGTCTGGTTCAATACTTAATTAAAGAACTGTGTAAAAATTTATTGAAGAATTGAAAAGGTGATTAGACAAAAATTCAATCCAATTTAAATGAACCGATGTCGAAGCTCTCAATACGAATTAAGTTTAACTTAGCTACACTCACGGTGACATAAAGTCCATAGTGACGCTTAACAGATTCCGAGAACATAATATTTACCTGCTAACAAGTTCTGACCTAATTTCATTTAAAAATATAATATAAAAATATTTTAATACAGAGAACGCAAAAGATCTGTCGAAAGGACGCGGGACTGTTGCTTTCTCCTAGTCACAAGTTGCGTCCTAAGTTTACATCTGGTGTCCTGTATACAGTGCATACGAAGTCCAATAGCGATGCTTGTGTGCTACTCTACAGGAGGGTTAGATTAATTGATGGGACCTTTGGTAAGCAGGCAGGTGGTCGCATGCCGAACTCGCACACGCATGAACATCTACCGCATGTGTCGTCTTTCCAATCCAAAACTTGTGAGGGGAAGAGAAGGCTGCTAGCCAGGTAGTAGTCAAACCATTCAGACCGTATAGACACGAGCAAAGCGGCCAGTTGCTTACTGTACCTTTTTCACCCTATCTTTTCCCTGTCCTTCCGTTATATTATTCCAGGACGGTTTTTCTTCCTTTTTTTTGCGGAAACGGGACTCGGGCTTTATCCGGCCGTGTGGTAGGCTAATCCCTTTCACTCTATCAGAGCTTCCTCTGGGTATGTAACCCACATCGCACATGTCCATAACTTTTAAGCTGCTCGTCCCAGGTGCAATTTGCGCTCTTACAAGGCTTCTCATGTCTTCAATGCAAGTTTTTTTTCTCCCTCCCCGCACTCTCTTGCTACACCTACATCCCCCCAACTAACCTCGTACGCCTCTTTTGCATATGCTCTAGGTGTTAATTTTTTATGGCCTCTTGTCTTAATTCTCTTTCGAAGCAGGTCTCGAGCTTGAGACTCTAAAACGGTGTTAGTGAGCTTTTTCTTCCTCAAAAACGATGAGCTAAGCACGTGGACAATGAGAGGGTTCGGGGTGGGAAAAGAAGAAAAGAAGGAAGTTCTTCTCATTCTTGTGGCCTATATCTCGCATCAATGCTGGTAGAGGAAACTGATATTCTGGGGTGTGCGGGTGCTTGTCGATTATCAAAAGCCTATATGCCACTCTCTTACGTGGGAGAGAGAGAGGGTTTGGAGACTGCGTTTCCTCTCAAGGAAACGACGTGCATTCATTTAAAAAACGATGCTCCTCAAAATTTAAGCAAGTAACATCCCCGGTCCTGCTCTTGTCAATTTCTATAGGCTTACTAAAGAGAAAGTGGGGGGGGTAGGGGTTAGAAGAAGGGGAATATTAGAGTGTAACAGACAATGTCACTCGGAACATTCCTTCTTCAGGTTGCTCTTGTAATGTCATATTCTTTGGGGTCCTTATCCCTCCAAGCGTCGTTATTTAAGCCAGTGTGCGATCAACTGCAACGGAAGTCTGCACTCGCCCTTTACTAGACACTTTGGCATACCCCGCGATGACTCCCAGATTGCGCACGACCCAGCCCGCACGTGCGACAAAACTTGCGACGCGCTTTTCCGTAAGCTATTTACCCCGAGACTCGTAGCTTTTGTTAGGAGACACGCTCTAGCTAGATGGTAATAGAGGGATGATCTCCTGAGGAGTTAAGATAGCAACTGCAAGTATGACCGGCCCGACAAGGACAACTTCCTTGGCAGGAGAGCCCTACACAGAGAAGCTGAATGTTCGAAACAACCGTTTCTTTTAATGGTGCTCTAGTTACATTATAGATTCAATTTTACCTAGTCAAAAGAATAATTGTGTTGCCTTTCTGACGCGTTAACCTTGGCTTTGGGAAAATGAAGAACAAAATAATAAATGTTAATTATAACTAGTTATTCCTCGCTTTTTCGTTTTCCAGACCTGAAACTCAGAAAACGCGGAAGTGAGAGGGGTTTTGGAACCCTGTTGTCTCATTAGAGCAAAGGCTAATTCGAAACTTCATTATACGTGTATGAAAACTTACGAAGTAAGCTTTGTTATCACGGAATGATTTTAACTCCATTGCCGTTAAAACAGGTCATTTTTGTGTGAAGTTTTCTTTTCACAGGCGATTCAACGTACAGAAGTTTTGAGGCTAGTTTTTTTTTACATCAAGAAGCCAAAATATGCTGTAAAATACTTCGCAAAATTATGTTCTACAAACGGCTTCGCTTCTTTTGCACTCAACTTGGCTCTTGGACTTTTGTGTCTCCTGCAAAATCGTTGTACAGAATAAAACTCTGTGAAATTGTACCTGTTTTGCTCTGCAAAGGACTTCGCTTAGAATCTAGCTCTATTTAAATCCTTAGACAACTGTAGTAGGCTATATACGACTTGTAAAGAAAATAACACTTTCTTGAAGTTGGGAGGTCAAAATAGGACGTATTTTAGCTTCCTCAACACGTATTGTTCTTACCAAATAGAATAAAAGTCTAATTTTGTCAACCGGTAGTTGTACAAGATAGTGGTTGCGAAGTTAAATATAGTTTAAAAAATTTGGTGTACTTGTTTAGACATTCCAATGTAAAACAGTGATCAAGAATGAACAGTTTTACTATGGTTAGAATATTATTGCCAAACTTTTTTAATATTCTTTTCAAACGTACTTATGAAAGGATTTCAATACATTTAGAAAGGGGCTTAGCTATTAAAGAAATTAGAGTAAAAATAATGGTTATTACAGTAGAACCCTTCCAATTATTCGACAATTTTCATCAATGTAAGGGGTTAAAATGTGCCGAGGTGGATATATATCTGGAACCCTGCGAATAAGAATGGAGGAATACGTGAAATCATAAGTTAATGGAGTCTTTCAGAGAAGGCGTTAGGCGAAAGTCACACCTTGCTCCTTTTTCGAATGGAAGGCCGGGTTAGCAGGATGGGGTGGGGGTTGCACCCTTCTACCCCTCTTTCGTTTTCGCTTCATAATCCAACTTTTGATTCAACCCGTGGTCGCGTTTTTGCCCAACCTCCTAACCCCCTCCCTACGATGGATGGTTTGCGATCTCACCCTTCGCTCACCCTCGTCCACCCGCAGCTAAGTTGTGTGTGCAGCGCCCGTCAACGCAATCGATGGTTGTGCGCGCGCAGGGTCAGAAGGGCGCTTGTTGTGGAGGGATTCCGGACCTTTAAATAGTCCAGGCGTGGGTCAGGCAGTGTCATGTGGGAAACAGGTCGGGCACAGGAATGGATCTCCTGGTCTCCGACTGGCCAGCACGCAAACTTGGACTAGTTGCATTTCTATATCGTCGACTCGTGTCTGGAAGACCCCGTGCGCCAGCGTTTTGAAAGCGTGTGACTCGACGAAAAAGTGGTGAATTCTGAATTATGTGAAACTTGAGCCAGTGACAGACTGGAAAAGAACTGTTTTCTTTTCCTGGCACAGTGGACTTTTTTTGAGAAACAAGCAATACTTATCTACCAAGTACAACGAACGATTAATACTGAGCTTTCTGAAACAGCGAACGGTTTTACTACCCACGAAGTTACAAGTGAATTTGCAGAGTTTTTCAGAGGGAGAGTTCTAGTCAAAGAAGTCCATAATCGCGAGAATTTTGTTTTAAAAATGCCTCGTTGTTTTATGGCCAAGCATAAAAAGGGCCGATCGCCAGATCGAGCTCGTCGGAAAACGGCCTCACCGGAAACACAATCTCCGTGGTTAGTGGATGAATCTTCCTCCGCGTCATTCAAGACGGTAGCACACACAGGATATCGCCCGCCGAGTCCGGTATTTCGTTACAACAGTAAGTTCTCATTTTCCCTTCATTATTTCCTTATGTATTGTTTCTAAGCTTTCTGGTTAACATTACATATATTCCCATCGTACTGTGTGATTTTTGTTAGAAAACTAGGAACGAATTCCACCATAGACTTTTAATGCACTAAGGTCTATTTTTAGTGTGTTTTTTTTCTAACGTTATTCAAGCACGTGATTCTAATTTTTAGAGAATAGGGATTTTGCTATAACTTTTCTTCACTTCGTTATGTTATAAAGAGTAATTCAGCAAAGCTTTTTAACCTACTTGTATTTTTCATCCATAACATTAATTTACACAATATATTTATTTGTGATTTCTAACGTTCATTGTCGTGATTTGCTTCGTTAGAAGAAAGGAAACTGGATCTTTTTCTACTTTTCGTTTTTTCCGTAAAGTTAGCTGAATTACTTTCATTTATTTAGCTGAATTACTTTCAGCTGCTCATTCATTTTCAATATTTATTTTTGTATCCCTTTTCCGCACATTGAGCGCAGAATCTCGTAATAATAAGACCCTTTTATAACGGACTATTAATAGTTAAAGAGGACACTTTCTAAGGTCCCAAGCTACGTAAATGTAAAAAAATATGAGCTTGTAATAAGAAATCTTGAATTGTGGTTATTTTTTCAGAAACTAGTAATTGTTACGATTCATTACAAAAGAAAATTTAAATGTGCATGTGTGTGGTTAAGAACAGTAACTAAGCAAAAGCTATACTGTTTTTGTCACCTTTTAAGGCTACGTGGAAGAAACTCCCATGTCCATTGATGATTGCCACGAGACGCTGGATTTATCAGGGAAGAATTACGCCGTCACGCCCGGGCTTGCCTTAAAAAGTAGTAGTCCTCGAGGTTGCGATTTAGAAGATGCAACGACCGGTTTGCTACAATTGGCCCGACGGACCGATACCCCGGAATCTGGCATCGGTAGTTGCAGCGAAGACGACATGGCACGCACCGAAGGGCCATTACCATCCGGGGTGGGTGGGGGCCGTGATCGTGATTCCGAAACTAGCGCATCTTCCCCAACTTCGGCTACTTCTCCTTCGTCTTCACCGTTTGGCGGTAATGACAGTTTCGCAACGAGGTCGAACAGCCTTTCGGCCAGTAACCCCCAATTCTGCCGCCTCCCCATCATCGCCAGTACCGGTAATGTGGGGCCGCTTCATTCGCCTATACCTCCGCGCCGATTGAGTCCTATAGCGTTCGCTCCTGCTCCTACTACTCCCCTTACGACTACCATTACGACGACCACTATGGGCGAAAACGATTCCCGACGCGAATGGTACTTACCACCCGAGGCAACCGTAACGGAAAGAGACAAAGAGCGCGACATTTATCGGCCATACTCGCTCTTGGATCCACTCCATCGCCTCACACCCAACGACGCTCGCTTATGCCTGCCTTCACTCAGTACCTCGGCTGCGGCGTCACCCCACGAACCTTACTACTTGTCTCCGTCACTAATGAATCGAGAGCCTCAAGACCTCAGCACTGCTCACGCTATTCTCGACCTGAGTACCGCCGTCCATTCCAGCCAAGAACACCGAACGGCCAGCAAGCAACCAATAGGCGCCCTAACGCCCAGCTTGGCGCCCCTCACACCTCCAGGATCGAGCCAGGGAGGATCACCTCCCTCATCACCTACAGGATCTCCCCCGTCCAACAAGGAGGACCGCGACCACCATGCTGAGCTGTCATCCCTACGCGTCCCCCGTTCGCGTTCTTCATCGGCCGCAAGCAACGGTAGTCATAAGGGCTCTCCTGCACCGACTACCCCAACGCCCACCAAAACGGTGGCCTACACTTACGAGGCATTCTTCATTAGCGACGGCCGTTCGAAACGCCGCACTTCACCGAACCAGGCGGAAGACAAGGGCAATTCGGCCATCGCCACTGCGCCCGTCATCGCCACGCCGCCCGTTTTGGCTTCGACCCAGCCGCGGGAAGCGGACACTGCAGCAGCAAGTGGAACTCCCACGCCACAGGCCAGTACTCGCACGGGCAGGTACGTGTGCTCGGAATGCGGCAAGGCTTATGCCACTTCATCCAACTTGTCGAGACATAAACAGACGCACCGGAGCCTGGACTCGGGTTGTGCGCGTACCTGTCCCACCTGTGGCAAAGCGTATGTGAGTATGCCAGCGCTGTCGATGCATATTCTCACCCATGCCTTGTCGCATGTCTGCACCGTGTGCAACAAAGCTTTCTCCAGGCCCTGGTTGCTCCAAGGTCACATGAGGTCCCATACGGGAGAAAAACCCTACGGTTGTGCCC
The DNA here is from genome assembly GCA_022885665.1 of Triops longicaudatus. Taxonomy (NCBI): domain Eukaryota; kingdom Metazoa; phylum Arthropoda; class Branchiopoda; order Notostraca; family Triopsidae; genus Triops; species Triops longicaudatus. Next base: position 319,713 of record JAGQDJ010000013.1, read on the forward strand.
ACTGCGGCAAGGCGTTCGCGGACCGCTCGAATCTTCGCGCTCACATGCAAACTCACTCAGTCTTGAAAAGCTTTCAGTGCGTACGTTGTCACAAGTCCTTCGCCCTCAAATCTTACCTCAACAAACACTATGAATCGGCCTGCTTCCGCGACAGTCCCATCCCAGCTTCCGAGTCCTCTTGTGACAGCAACAGTGATGCAAACGGAACTAGTCCCCTCCCGCCGAGCACTACCAAATCATAAAACTTCGTGGCTTCGAGTCTTGTAAAAAAGAAAAGATGAAAGTATTAGTCCATTTGTATATAGTAATGGCATTAATTCGCCATTCTAGTGATACCTACCATTTTTATCTCGATCTCATCTTTCATTCAATTTTATACGCTCAGCTTTCTTAATATCCTTTAGCCAGTGCAAAAAATTCCTTAAATATGAAACCTTTCATCACTTTTTATCTCATACGCTATTCTAACACCTTCTCTCGTCAATTCTTTGCTGCCTGAAAAAATACTCTTGTCCCACTTTTGCTGGTATCTTTCCCAATGAGTTCACTGCTGCTGGTCAGTTGTGTTTCAAAACCAAGCTCTTCGTTCTATGGTTCATTGGCTAGGGTGACTAACTCCCATTTCGCCCAGCAATAATTTTCATCCCTGGTTTTATGTTGTGTAATTCGTATGTCACACGTGTGTCACGCAGCGTTTCTCGAGCAACGAACAAAGCGTAGTAATTTGACCACAAGCCGTACGGTCATTAATAGGAAAGACTTACGCGATGACGGTTGGGTCATAGAAGCAAATAAGAAGTCACTGCGAGGAATGCAAGAATTTTATTCTTACATTTCCATTCTTTTTTATATGTGGACAAATACCACACACTTCGTTGCTGAGCATGTTTTCATTCTTGGACCGGTCGGTTTTTCTCCGTCACTAGTGCCAAATAAGTACTAACCAACATTCAGAAACAGTAGAATACCAACAGACACAAAACTGGCTCGTAAAACAACTATAAATTTACGATAAAATGTACCATTTTGACTAGCTTACTCTTAACCCTCTAAGAGGGCATTGGCCATCTATTATACGCCTCGTCGATTTCTAGGTTAGGTTAGCTTGAGCTAGGTTAAGTTAAACTAAGTAATATTTAACGAGAGGCGTCTAAAACCAAAATAAACGGATGGAAAAGCTGTAGTTGTAATGGTAATCTGTGATCCAGTTTGACTCTGTTATTTTTTCAAAAATGGTCGCATTTTTTCGCAAAATTCTTACTTCTACTGGAGTTAATTAGTGCAAAAGTTTGACTAAAAAATTTATCAGTTTTTAAAAAAGGCGACAAAAATACAGCACTAATTTTACTAGGCGTATAATAGATAAGTACCGGGCACTGAACAGAAATAAACCGACCGAGACTTGGAATGAACAAGTCGCTTTTTTGTTTCCGCGGGCCCAATAAAGTCGAGTAGCAATTATGCAAAGGGACATTCGTTTATGTCTGCTTTAAAGGATCTTTAAGTGGCTCACGCTGTATTAGAATTCCAAGCAATAACTGCCATAATCGTTTTTGCCCTACAGTGGTATAACCAAATTCTTCAAGGCTAATTCCATGCAAACATGTTGCTATTCCTTTTTATTCACATCCCCCCGAAAGAGGCATTCCAATAGTATTGCTATAGCATTCCTCGCTAGGATTAAGAGTCAGTAGCAAGGGAAAACAATACGGAATATTTGAGAGCAATAACTGTCACGCTGAATTTTACACCCAAGTCCGGCGAATCGAAAAGTACACGAGTTTTTCGAGGAATTCTAGAACATTTTGAAGCTTCCCTTTGACTACTCATTTTCTGTTTGTAAACAATCGCAAATTATTTTATAAAATTGTAAAATGATTCTTCTTGCAACCCAGTGCGTTCACATTGTTGATTATGTGAATATGTAATTAATAGGAGTAACTTTTAATTACCCCTTTATCGAGTGTGCCATCTAGTCAGAGCAGGCTATCTGCGGCTCGCCTACTTATACATGCTTATGACGGCAGTAATTAGTTAAAAAGCTTTAGAATACAGCGACTACACGCTAGAAAGGATAAAGCTAGACAATAACCATGTTTGTGCGGAGGCTTGCTACAAACTGTAGACAAACTTCCCTCAAACATTGTCACATCTTTCTAGCAACCAGCTTTCGCATGGATCTCACAGAAAATTAATTAATGCTCTTCAAAAGCTTTGTACATTCTTTTCTACAACTTACTAAAATCCTCTGTAGAAATACGAAATTTTGTCCCAAGGTTTTCACTGCCCTTTTTTCCACGGCGGAAAGTTTAATTCATTTTCAGAAAAAAAAAATAAGAAAAATTGTTTTGAAACCGAGTAAAACATTGTTCTCAAGGGTAACTGTTTCATTATGCAAGATAGTACGCCCACCCGTGAATGGGTCAAAAGATTAGCTAGGTTTTTGGGTTTCTAGACGAATGCATGTCGGATGTGTGCAAATTGCGCTTTGAAATTGTAATGTAGGGTTCCGATGCCATTAATTACAATGGCGCATGTCAAGGCAAAGAGCCCCTTGTGGCATGCTGCTTGTGACTTCAACTTCTTGGCTCCTTTATTCGTAAGGGGAAGGCCAGGGTTAAGAAAACGCACTTGCCCTTGCCCAAGGCGGAGACTGCCGGGTATTCTAAAGCAATAATTCTGTAGTTTTTGGGGTCGCCGGGGTCGACCCGTTGAGGCCGAGCCCAGCCCTAATATGCAAACGGCCCTAGATTAGACATTCGTTAGCGAACAATTAAATCATACTTGATAAAATAGTGAAAAGAAATAATAACGAAAAGTATGGCTATAAATTTTTAATAAGCAAAAAAGCAATAAAAATAGATCTTGGTCCATGTCTTGTTACTTGAAAAGTGCAACTAATGTGAACATGGCTGTAAACTCGCCGTCCTTTACGGATTGTTGGATTCTCCTTTAAAAGCCAGTATCAACCGCAATGAGGAAAGACATGTTACACTATTAGGAAGAAAACTGAAGCACGTTACTCGTTTTCGTCACCAGCAAGTGATTTTGTTGAACTTTAAAAGAAATAAAAACGCAAAAGTTGAAAATGTTGCAAGTATTATATATGCATTAATATGATGTCCAAGGCCATGTATGACAAGTCTTTTCTAAGAAATTCTCTCAACTGTAACCTTTTTTTTCGTATCCCGATTTTCATTCATTACGCTATGGGTAAAAAGTACTGTGAAATTCCTTTGTACTTAACCACTCCATTGTCAATGTTAGTTGCTTTGCGACACCCTTTTGTCCCTTTTTCCGCTCCCATTGTTGTTCTTTCCACTTTTTCCCCATGATGACTCTCTATTTCTTAAGATATACAAAGCTGAAAGTTGATTTTCTAGTCCTATTCTAGTGCATGCTTGAATTTTTCATTTATTTCCATTTTCCTCCATTTAACGTCTGCTCAAATTTTCTGACATGGCAATTGCAGGGCAATAACGTTTTTGTATGTATGCATATTTTCTTAATAAAAAAAAAAGATCAAACAAGAGCTGTTGCCTTTTTTCTTCTATTATTCTTTTCCCGCGTAAAGTGATACGGAAACCTACAGCTTTGACTTTGGCATCACGCAACGTTTGCAAACAACCATTCCTGGTGGCCGACTTGTCATATTTTGGGGTACTTATCCTGTGCACTTCTACCTGACCTCAGGTCATACGTCCTGGCCTCCTATAAAGAAAAATGAAAGGCACGCAAACTCGTAAAACGGAGTATACATGAACTTACTATGCATATATGATATCCATACGAAAGTATGTCGACTACCCAGGGTCCCTTCTTTCGAATAACCTACACATAAAAAGCACACACAGGTATTAATGCGTGTATACACAGCCAAAGAGCTTCTCCCCGTTAGATAACCATAATGCATCAGCAATTTTTTACGGAGTCATAATCTCAGTGGCCGGTTTTTGCTAGACAGGAAAGTAGCGTGATGGCAGCCCACAGTACTGGACATGCTATCATCTCTACTAGTTACGTGCTGTCCATCAAAAGGAAACCGTACTTTGACTCCCAAGTTTTACACCAGTTTCAAGGGAAACTGATCGGCAACACAGGAAAGTAATATCCTTTGGCTCTAATAGTAGCTTTACTACGGACATTTAGAGCAAAAGGCTAAATACCAGGGCGGACTGGCTTGCCAGCGGCCGATGTGGAAATTCTGAAACCGGTCCCACTAAACCCTTTTAGTGTTATTAGTACTAAGAAGGCTCCGGCCCAAAAAGGCATTTTCCTGCCCCGGTCCATGCGGCATACTCCACAATGCCACAATGGCCAGTTCATACCTCCTAAATACAACATATTTCACAACATCATGTAATATATAGCATTTACAAGGAAAATTAAGTTTCCCTGGCGGACGTGGTCAGGATTTCACAACACAGTGCATCAATGAAATTCAATATGGATGTGTTAGTTGTAAAAAGAATACCTAATTCTAGACTGAAATTTGAAAACTACACGAACGGTCAAACACATACACACTTCTTTTTGTCGACTCTCATGGTGTAAAAGGGTTTCCGAATAAGCCACTAGAGGAGCCATGTAAGAAAGTAACCCTGACTTGAAGTTAAATCTGTAGTTCGTGGTAGATTTCAACCCAGTTCGTGGCACAGATCACCACAGTTCGCAGTACACATCATGACAATTGGTTTTGTACTTTTTTCCTCATGTGTTTTTTATATTACGCTAAGTTCTTTTCTTGCTCGCTAATACACGTGTTACAAAATGACGCTAAAGCCTTGATGAAATCGCAGCACAAGCCCTCAATATGCTTAAACATAAACATTCGATCACAATCACATGAACGAATTCTTCACTAACTCTTTATTAAAACCTTAATAGGAACCGCTGAAAAAGAATTTCGTGTGTTGTCAACCCTCGATATGGCGCAGTAGATTGATATGTAGGATCGGATCGAACTCTACCTAAAATTTGACTATGACGTACCTAACCACGGCTTAGCAGTTAAATTCACTATTCTTAACCTTGAGTGGATTACGCAGGCAAATAGACAACATTCGTTTGAATTACTATGGTGTAATAAGAAAATAGCCATAATAGATGTGACCAGAGTTGACGGTCGACTTGCCTTTGTCATGCCAGGCATGGCAATAGTCAGAGGTTTGTTCAAAATTTCTCATATGCGTCTAAAACCATTATAGCTAAAAAGTAACTGAATTAGACAATTGTGTGCTCAAACTATGACAGTTAAGCGTCATAATATATATTCCTCTGTTTAAGCTACTGTTCTAGGACATTTCGTTTTACGACAGTATGTAAAGTACAATTTGAGGAATTATTTTCCCTTTAAAAGATTGGTGAACTTGCAGCGTGAGGGGGGTGTTACAATATAAACTCTGCTTCAGTAATAGGCTCTTTTTCAGCTCGCATCTTTTTATTTCTTTCTTCGGAACCGGTTGGGGGTTAAGCAGGTTATTCAAATTCAACCAAAATGGTCCATAAGTACAGGAATTGGTACCGGTGGCAAGCTAGTCACGCAGCCAGTTTTCTAATAGACCATTAACGCATTGTCCAGAACGAAGGTGTATACAATACTCGAAAGGTCCTTGTGGAAAATCATAACCCCTCCAAACTCGGTTTGAGTATGACAAAGCGTTGAGTTGTTCAACATAAAAGCCCGGGCAGCCTTCACGACTAACAAAATAGACTGCGGCGTGGGTCACATGTGGACTTTATATAGCCCATTTTGAAAAAAAGTGTTATTCGCTAAGCAACAGGACTTGCAATATAAGGAAACGGAAGAAGAAGGGGACTTCGCACCATTGGTACAATGGCACCAGCCATGTCACCGTCTTCTATTGTGCAGCTTTGTGTACAGCTTGCCCATAAAACTTTAATTTCCCCGACAGTTACTCTAAGCCATTAATGCGCAACCCTAAGGAGTAACCACTTACTGTCTATGATGAAAGTTCTTAAAAAATAAACCCAGGCAAAAGATCCTCGTCAAGGTGCATGACGTTGGATACCAATGAATGTTCCCAATTCAGAAGCTGCTTAGTGGCTTATACAAGTATCAATAAATGACCGAATCCTAGACACAGGTATTTGAGAGCAAATTCGCACGTCTCTGCAGGGGGACGACTGCGCTATAACGCCGTGGGTTTAGAATAAGATTGCTTGCTGCCGGTCGATTTTTAACGGATAGTGTACGAGTCACTTACGGTGAATATTGACAGTCATAATTTCTTGAAGCGTAAATCAACCAAAATTGCCTCAAATAAGCTTCGCTACTACTCAAACGCTTCAAATGAGGAAGGATCTAAAAAATGTTCTGTTTAATGGCAGATGTCAAGCGTCCTTCTTTGGGTGGGTGTTGTGTGACAACGCAGTCCCAGCCTCCCTCTGCATGTTACCCTAATTGGCCCCTTTTCCATTCTTTACGTTAGATGCCCGCGATAGTATTGTGCTCAATAGCCACCCAAGTTACGCCTATCCTGATTAAACACCGCAGCGCTCTTTCCCGCACCAGCTTTATACGCCGGGGGAAGCATATAGGGTACTCGGGGAACATTTGGATGGCCACTTGGCTCACTTATAGCATTCTGTCACTCCTATTACGGTCGGTTCCAATTGTTGGCTTAATCTTCGGAGCTGTACTTGCAATCACGGACCCTTAACTTTGTTTTCCTCCCTTCGATGCTATCAAGGCTGGTTTGAGAACTTGGGCTTCAATTTTTGTGAATATGTGGGTCGCATTGCCAACATTGCTGCTTCAAGTTCGGTTGTAAAGAGAAGTGTGGCGTCGCGTTGTATGCTTTACAACGCTTAATTTGTTTATCTCACTAGAAGTATACGGGTTAGTTCAACAATGCCTTCACCGCCTGTCGTCATTGATTCCGCTCGCATTCATTATACAAGTTGCTCTACAAGCTCGTGGACTGAGTCGCACCCAAAAGTGATCCCGACAACTCTGGTTCCACAAGTAGCGCTCCATAGACGTAGTAGATCCGTCCTCGTACACATAAGCATGTCTGCCGTGACCCAGGTTGTCGAGCTCGGGCAGCTGTCGCAAGGGACATTAGCGAATTCACCGAGGGTATTTTCCGTCTCGCAATAGGAAAGGGGCCATCTGTTGCTGTATACCTCCTGCTGGCTCGTCTGTGGTTCTCTATGGCTAAGATTCTCAACAGCAACGATGGGAGAACCACTTTGGGGAGTACTAATACACACCTAGCCATCACCACTCCCTATCTGTCCTGCTGCCTGCTACTGTTGCCGTTGCCGGCATCGCCACATCCCATGATGATGGCCATTGTGTGTAGCTCACGTTTTTCGTCCCTAAAAACCCAGGCACATGCCACATGTGCATCGAGGGATTGGTTAAACCCAGGCTCTTCACTGCATCTTTATAAGCGAAAAAAATCTGCATAGCAATATCCGGGAGTAGTTGGAAGTTCTTTCTTGCTTTTACCAGCGGCCCACTACTATCAGCAGCACATCATACAAAAACATTGATCGACACAGGCTTTTCATACTTCCCAATACGTCTCATAAAAAGGAAAACTTGGGCTCGATTTTGCTTTGAATGCAACATGTGGCGCGCGGAAGAGTAGATTTAATACAAGCTTTTCCTCCCCCAAAGTCCGAACAAGACTACAAACATATCAACGTCATCCTTTTCATGCTTGCTTCTTTAAAAAGATGATTTCTTTCCGTTCATGCATTTTTCCCCGGGAAGCCTTAACTCGCCTTGTCCAATACTCTGGCGTATCCAAACAAAAGACCACAGGCAATATAACCTCGATACGCTTTCATTTTTTCCTATACTAAAGATTGTTTTTTTTCTCGTTCGCTGCCTAATCCTATATCGACAGAGTGATGAGAAATGGGCTTTATAAATGCAGCCGCACTAAGCTCGATTGTTGCCTACAATGAGTAACACGAGGCTTTTAGGACTACTGAGACTCGCCATGTTTTTTCCTAAAAATGATTAAGTTATGATATGCATTCGTACTCTATTTATTTTCAAAAAGACGCTTTTCTCTCAAATACATACTTTGATAAAGCAAAATCACTTCGGTTTGATGCGGTAATACCGTATTGAGCGGATGAATGTTTGCCAAGCAAACCTCAGAAGTCTAATTAGGCCTCTTGATGCTGGTTTACCTTCAAAAATGTGAAGGCACTCAAAGCAACCAGCGTAAGAAGTAGGTCGCGCATTTTAAAAGAATATCACTGTTTTAACGGCATAGCTAATGCTTTGAATTTGATAAAAATGATCATAGTATTCTTAGGAAGCTATGTATAAAAAAAAAAAACATGTAGCGATCTTGCCACCAATAAAGATTTCTGGCCGAAGCTTGCAGCCTGTGCCACCCAGGCTGGTCGCATACATGGAAAATGACAGCGGCATAAGAAAATATTAGCAGAAATATTTTTGAACGTACAGTTTTGATGTTACAGCTAGAACTTCGGGTAAAAATCCTTCTCGTAGAACTAGTAGCTAACAGTTCAAGAAATTTTTCATCTCATGAAATTTTTAATACTTAAAGTTTATTTTCCTACTTTATTTGCTCATTTTAAGACTTTGCCACCACGCAAGTAAATTGCTTGGCTTTATTCTAATTATCAGTATTACTTTGCATTACTTTGCGTCATACTATTTACATTCAAAAGTCAGCCCACAGCGACTCTCATCTAGTGCAAAACGTGCCACTTGCACACATTTTTTGCGTTTCAAATGTGCGGTCCACCTCTTACGTTGGTTGCTTCGATTCCCTTCACTTTCTTAATGAAGGTAAATCAGCTTCGAAAGCCATAATTAGACTTCTTTGGTATGCTCGGTAAGTTGTTGTCTGTTCACCACACTACAATACAAAGTAATGTTTAATGAAAATCTATCTTATCAACTATATGTACTACTATAAATATGCTGGCATTGTGAATTTTTAAGATTCATGGTAGATAATGCAAATTAGGAGTGAAAAAAATCATGACGAGAGAAAAAAATATACAAAACCTTAACAAAAAACTTGCCGATATATTTTTTTTTCTACGTGAAATTAACTTACTAGAAAATGGTCTTCCCTGATACGAAAGGTTTATTTTTTTTTCTTTTTATTCTCATTTAACAATCAACAATTTCCATTAAAATATACCTTCAGAAAGCAGACGCTAATGAATATAATTTAAAAGCTTGGACGACACTTTTTTGCAGAAATTTTACAAGGGCTAAATAAATTCAAGGGTGGCAATGCTCATAACTACTCATTCAAAGCAAAAGGTTTTATTAATAAATTAACTTACACTTCTACGAATGGTTTTTGTAAGATATCTTAGATATAAGTTATTAGCTATTTTAACGCACACAAAAAGAACGGTCCAGTACCGGAAGTGAGTCAAGTAACAGGCCTCGGCCTGCACTGGTATACAATAAATGAAAAACGGAAGTTAGCATTTTGATTAAAAAAGAAATTATTTTGCTAATATTATTTAATGAAATAAAACTTTGTACAGTTAAAACAATTCACAAAATCTCTATTAGATTGAAAACTGAAATTTCGATGGGCTCTTTTCCTATCAACGGAGTTTTGTTACTTTTGATTCAGTACTAAATTCGCAGAACGAGGGAGTGAAAATGAGGAGTATCGAATTTTTCTTACCATCTTCTTTTAATTATTCTTTCTTCACAAACTGTGGTTCGTTGTATGGTGTTTTATATTTTCCGGCAGTAGTTTAATTGGATCATTGGAGTAAAAGTGAAAAATCCTTTCAAGTTGTAATTTAATTTAACTGAGTCCCCTCTGTCGCAAAGAAAAGGGAACAAACACACAACAAAGACGTGCAATTTAAATAAGTGTTATTATGAATGAAGTTTCACTTTGATGGGCTTCACACATGTTACGTAATATAGTGGCTTCACACTAGTTGAATTCGGATAAGGCGAAAATCCACTTAAGTCAAACGAAAACTTACGGTTCCGTTTTTTTTCCATTTAACTCAGTGTGAACAAAGTTTATTTAGGTGAATTCGTCTAACTCGGATAGTCGCTTTAGACAAAAACTATTCAAGCCACAATGAGTATTTTGCAATGGCTAATAACTTCGGATTAGCTGAAGTCCTGGATAGACACTAATTCCTGAATTCGGAGCAGATTATTTCCACGAATACCTGCCCATGTTCTGGCGTAATTAATAAATAATTACCTTTCATGACCTCTTTCACGTGTCATATTTTTCTCACAGGTGACATTTTGTAGTAGCGACATACAGCACAGGTTATAGAACTGAGTACGGCGAGGAAAGTGAGGAAAGAAAGCTTAAAAACTTACCAATATGAAGCTTAAGTCCTGATAAGACAAAACTCCGCGTAAATGAATTTTTCGGTACGGTCCAGAGCCCTTCTACTTAAGCGGAGCGCACTGTGTACAAAACTATCATCGCATTTGGGTAGGATTGACTAGTGCTAAGGTAAGGCTGATTACAGCTGTCGAAACGTGACAGCCAGCAGCTAGGATATCATCGTTAAGAGGAAGAGGCGAACGTATTACCGCCCGAGACAAGTTAAGCTTCTCACCTCCACCGAAATTGCATTACTGCAACGGCACGGGGTAGGGATCATCGAGAAGCGGGGTGAAAGTGAACCGCTGTGAAGTCAAAGGTGTGCAGTTGTAGCTATTTGGAGCATAATGAAGGAGGAAATGATGATGGCGTGGGATCAAACCAGCTGTGTGCAACAAGAGGTTGTTGGGAGTTGCTAAGGGCTTCGCGCTCGCGACAAAGAGCCAAAAAGACTGCTAGGCAAGTTGAAAGCGTGCGAGAGTGTATGTAGGGGGGTTAGCTTAAAAAGCAGTTGTAACAATCTATTCCTCCACGCTCTCTCCTTTCACCCCTTCCCCCCCTCAGTTGTACAGTGCTTTATTCTGGCCAGGAACAAAAGATTGGTGCCGGGTAGTGCAGGGCTGAAACGTAGTTTTTCTGGTCTTCAAAAAAATACATACACACTTAAAATAAACAGCTTATTCAAAACAAAAAAAAGTGAACATCCATTATCTACACGCGTGATTTTTTTTAAGATGACGTTTCTTTTCCTTACGCCACGCAAGATTCCATTCACTTCCACTTCTGCCAAATCGCAAGAAACTATTGCATGTCTGGCTTTGATACAGAAGTGTTACAACACAGATTTACGTACAGTAGAATCTTTGGTTTTGAATAGAGGTTTTGAATTGTTTCTTAGTACACATATTTAGCGAATATAGCACATATTTGCTGCGCAACCTATCTATTGTCCGCTTCCGGCAGCTTTGAGAGTAGGGGGTGTTAAGTTAACCGTGACGTCATTTTCCTGCGATTTCAGAACTACCATGACACAATGGTAAAACGGCAGAATACTGCGTCAAAATGCCGCTTCCCATCGATGACGGAATTAAAGTTGTTGTGGATTGCTTTGTCATAGGATAGAGGTGTGTTTGTATGTTTATTTCCCCATAACTCATCCCTGCTAGGAAGCAGTGCTACGTATTTTCATGGAGTGCTTGCAAGACAAAACAAAGCGAAATTTAGATTAACAATAAATGCACTTCAATTGGTGTATCAATTAAACTACATTTTGAAGCTACATTAACAGATGCTCTGGTTAACAGAAGAGCTAATGTACCGTACGCTTGGAAAAAGACGTGCGTAGCTAATTATCGTAAAAAATACATGTACCTCCTTTGCCGATTTCGTATTGTGGCTTAACATAGTGAACGTAATGGGACGTACGTGCACCTTATTCGTATAAAAGCTAGTTAATTGACTTTCCACTGTAAATATATTATATAATTTTATTACTTATGGTACAATAATTACTCACGTGTTTGTAGTATTTAATAAATGTATTAATTAAACATGGAGTAATTTGTTAATACTAACGGTAAATTTAAAACATTTAAACAAATTGCAGACGAAAGCTCAGTGACTTGTAAAGCTAATTTTAAAGCAAATGCATATTTATGACCTTTCAACTGCCATGACTTCAATAATAATTACTCTTGTTTTTTAAAACTCCTGTAATCAAGGCCGTAATCAGGATTTTGGTTGGGGGGGGGGCATATGCAATTTTTTTAACACTGGGTGTTCCCTACCTTCCCCATTATAAACTAAATATTTCGGGTGGGGGTTCGAGCTCCCACTACCAACCCCCCTAAATACGGCCTTGTCTGTAATACTTTCGAAATGGGTGACTAAGCTTCCGACGTTTATTCCATACCGTAAGATTAACTCGAGAGCTATTTACAGAAGTACTTGGTACCACTATTGGACGTGACAATGGAAAGAAGAAAACCCCCTTCTTAAATGGGAAGCAGTAAACACCTATTTGTGTTACTATAATTTTTATGTCGTGTTTTTACAGATTTTTCTTCACGTTTAGTTTTACACGTCCTAAATATTCGCATTGCATTGGCTATCATATTTGTCCAATTCTTCAACGTCTACCCTCATCAGTTTTTCCTTCGTTCATTAACGTAAATGAACGATTCTCTGGGCGCCGGTGTTCATTGCTGCACTGTAATTGCAAATCAGATTTGCAATCGAAAGCAGGACAGCGTTGTCTTCTTTGTGCAACTTGTCTACGTCCAAAGCAGTTAAGCGGTGCAGCTGGGTACACCAGGACAGATGGCTCACACGTCCTAGCCACGCCCACGCTTGCCTGTTGCTTGCCTGATCCACGGGAGATAACCCCCAACTTGGAGCCGACAGCACTGGTCCCCGGAGAGTTATGTCAACGCGCAGCGAGGTCGTCGAGAGCACAAGCTAGCGTAACCAAACACGACAGCCGAAATAAGCACCCAAGGAATTAGTGCTTGAGTTTTGCATACGAAATTTCGGATCTGTTTATCCCTTCGCACCTAGAACAAAACAGACTCCCTCGCAGCAGATCCATGATTACTATTTTTGCTTTATTGGGCAACTTACTAAACAATAATAAAAGCCAAAAACAAAGAAATATTCCACCGAGAAAGTGTCTGGAACATCGCACCTGAAAGACTGCTACTTTTACTTTGTGTTATTTATTAATTATTGTAATGATAAGCTCATTTATGTGCTCTTTAATTAGATATTTAAAGAATACAAAAATAATTTAAGTGATTTTCAACTCATATATTGACATTAATTATTATATTACTTTTGCAATACTTGTGTATTATTAAGAATAATCAATTACTACGTTTCAGGTATAGCTTCAAATGAGGAATGTAACATTAAAATCATTGTAGCGTTGAGATTTAATCGAATATATTTTTTCTTACTATGAAGTACTTAAAAATTACACTTACAATGCTGTCTAAAAGCTAACATTGTAATGTATTAAATTTCTGATTGGAAACCACACCAGAAAAGAACGGTTGATTTACCATACACCTGCTATGGTGCATCCTATTCTAGTTGTCTTCTCTCTCTGCAGTACTACATACATGCTCCATACCAAGGGGCAAAGATTTTGTGTTGCATTGGTATGCACTGTATGAGTTTTTCAGCAGAGCCGTCATATTGTGAATGAAGAACATAAGCTACTGACATGTAGAGAAAACATGGAGGTTTTCTATAAGCTTGTAAAGTAAACAGATAAAACTGTATATGAGCGCAGTAGCAATAGTGAATTTGTGGCCTTCGCCCGGCGAATGGAACAAGCCAGCATATGCCAGTCAATTGCTGCAAAGGGAATCGGATATTGAGGCTGAGGATATGGAATTGTAAATGAAATAGCCGTAGAGAGCTGTGCTTCGGGGTGGATGGGTTTCCTCGCTAGACAACCCAGAAACAGAATATTATACAGTTTCCAAAGCTACACATAGGAAAAGAGACAAAGGGTAGTAAACGGGTGCTTCCCCAGACCGAAATATAGACGTTGGGGGGATGGTCTTATCAGTTGGCCATAGCCGACGCAAATGAGGAGGCAATGGCTGTGACAAACTGTGTCGTCAGACTCGTCGTCGTCTAATGGAAAAAGCTAGATGATATTCTTTTTCTCATTTCCAATCCCCCTTTTTTTTCTCTGAATGCTGGGGATTTAACTTTCTGTATGAGGTCGCATGACAACTGAGCAGAAACAGTTTTATCCTGTTCCATTTATAAAAGGTTGAGACGGCAGACGCAAGCTTTTGGCCTGGGCCAATGTTGTTTTGTAAATTGTGTCCCCCCTTTTCTAGCGAACAAGTTCTTTCCCAGTTAACAAGTCCATCCACCGGAGTCAACCAATTCCGCGAGAGCGTTTTCTGCCAAGCGATGTCAACCGTTGGGAGCTCATAACCATCTCCGAGAAATGGTCTCCCTCAAAAAGGAGTTTTTAAGGCAAAAGCAAGAATAAAATTCCACTTCTCACACTAGAACAAGACGCTCAATGTCCCATGCAAAGTAAGCTCGGCAGTAACCCCTCCCTAAACGCAAGTAGGTGACTGTCTTTTCAACAACTTTCGCGCTGTTCATCCACAACAACCCAGCAAAAATGTATCTTCTCCACAGCTAACGCGTATTCCAAGCTCGTAAAAAGCGAATGCATAAGGAAAAGGTCAATATCAAGTCAAAAGCTAGTCCAAGACGTTTGCCTCCCTGACTTCTCTACATTCCCTTCATTCCCTCAAGGATAAATATAAAAAGTGATTGCCCCGACAGCACGCAAAGTTCCAAATCCCGAGCGACAACCATTTTTCGGAGGGGAGAAAGAGAGAGAAACACACATGCAGGAATAGAATCCGAAGTGCAGTGCAACTCTTAACTTTTTGAGTTGGCTCAAAGATCTCGCGATGGAAAACCAAGATTGAAGAAAAAAAAAGAGAAGGATGTGCGCATTAAATTAAGCATGTCTCATAAAACAGGAGGCGCAAGAATGCTATCTTTTTGGGGATCGTACGCATGAATGCCGAAGGGAAGCTTTTCGGGCAAAAAGGGGGGAGCGGTAGGGAGAAGAAAACGGAAAAAGTGGGGGAATTTTGAACGTAAAGAAATCGAACGGAAGAAAGTTCGAAAGTGGGCCCAGAGAAGGGAAGACGGGGGAGCGTACGATAGCTTTAGTTTGAGTTACAGTTACGTTTCTACTTGGGCTGGCGGGTAACGGCCGCAACTTTGGCTTTGACGCTATATGCTAGCTGGAAGAGGCGATGGGTACGACCAATGCAAGGATAAGTGCGAGTCATATAACTGCTAAAAAGGTTGTTATGACTTTCATCGGGGGTAAACTACGACTACGGTAAAACTTTTGGCGCCTTACTCAAAGAAATGCTTGCTTTAGTAGCAAAGAAAGGTCCAAAAGCATTGTAGCGTAAGGAAGGAAGAAATGAATTGTGGATTTTATGGGTCTCAGCAGATCTCAACGACATGCATAGGCAAATTGAGATATAACATAACAAATCCTAGGAGTGACACCTTCTTTGGTTCCTTAACTCTTAACTCACAATTATGTTTGCGTATAGATTGAAGGTCACCAAAACAAGAAATCCTATTAAGTGTCCTACAGATGCAAAATAGGACTATGTCCATAGGTCACAGAAATACAGAAGAACACAGTTCCGAAACTCATGGGTTTGCAATGTAGTTTGCAACACGAACATGGGCTTGCAACACGAACATATTTTAACTCTGAAGTCTCTTAATAGTTTCACCCCTTCAATTCTTTCGTAACATATGATCCTGCAGTAATTCACTCGCACACGGGGCCGATCCTCCCTCATGGTGCAAGGCCGTGTAGTGTTGAGAGTAGGCAAGAAAACTCACATGACAGTGTGGAAAATATGGGTCTTTACCTCTAGAATAGGAATAAATTACTGTCGAGTTCCCCTGGCAGTATTCAACTGACAAAAATATTAAATATTAGAAAAGGAGAAAAGCACCTAAACTTTAAGAATTCGAAAACTTGGGGCTAACGAAGTAAATGTGGTAAAGTGACTTAGAGGGTATTTTGCACTAATAAAGTGTACTGCATAGCGAAACTTGTTGCAAATTTCCAAAAAAGTTGCTTTTCGAGTATTTAGCAATATCACATTACCACAGCACGTTTCACCTATGAGATTTCGTGCATGAACCAATCTTAGGACTGAAAATGTCTGTTATAGTGAGTAGTGACATATTTTTTCTTAGTTCGTGTGAAACAGTGAACTCTAATACGAATCTAAGCTTAGGGATTCGTTGCGACACTGGACTGACTGAAGTAACTCAGTCTATAGCAGTGTCTGATACAGGAATGGTGCACTGAAGTCAGGGGGAATTGAAAAGCAGTTGGGCCAAACAAGTAGTCTGGACAAGCCACAAAGAAATTCATGGTTCAACCATAAAGTTTTTATTTACAAAGAAATCGAAAGCATACTTATAAAGGAAAAAAGAAGGAAAGAAACGGCTTTACGCTTAAACAGATAACAAATTAACCATTCTAAGTAGGCAACGGTATGAAACCTCAGTCTAAAAGGGTACACTGTTCTGGATCGAAAGAAAATCTAGACTAATCGTATATTCTTTTCAATTAGAAATGTACTAGAAACCACCTTTTCGCAGGAACCCAGAACGTAGCACCTTAAAGACGTTCACAAGCAACAACGAGGATCCTAAAGCAAATTGCGTGGGGAAAGCCACACTCAGGGTGAGGGGGGGGGGGGGAGTAGAGGGTTGAGCCCCCCTAGAAATTTTTATTTTATAATGGGGAAGATAGGGAGAACCGCCAACGCCCCAAAAAATTGCGTACGAAAACCTCCTCCGAAACCTCCAAAACCCCCTCCGAACACGTTAACTATAATTCCAAATTTTTTAAATGCATGACGTCTGGAATTCGTAGGGTAAGGAAATAGGCTCTGGATAATCCAAGAATAACGGCATAAAGTAATTAGTTTTAAAATCACTATTTTACACCATTAAGCCATTTTTCTGAAGAGTTGACGTACAACTTGCTTATATAAACTTGCTACGTAGTATCGAAACAAATCGTTTCTATTTACTGTGTACAGGCTGGTAGTTTACAGTCATCGGAACCGTAAGAAAAAAACATTCAATCACGCAGAAACCTTTCCAGAGCGTATGTCAAGTAAGCCTACATTGAGTATGACATTTCTGTATACGAGCGTGTAATCATCGCAGAAAGGCTGTCAAACAATAAAGCTTGGCAATCTCTCGCAATGAAAAAAATCTTTTATAATTGACCCGACCGTAAAATACTTGATTGGAAGAATTATGCCAATAAACCAATACATAGTTGAGGAATGTAATCGTCCAGAAGGTACGAGAGCATAAAGCAATTTGAACAGTCTAGTTTAGGGTTATATGACTTTTTCCGAAGAATTTATCACCGTTTTCGGTAGTTTTGTCAGCACGAACAGTAAGAAAGATGCTTCGGAGAATACGAGTTTAGAGGGCCTATTAACATTAAAGAGCTGGTGAGATGTCATTTTTCAATGTTAGTATTCAAAGCAAAGTAAGCAAATGATGACAATAAGAGAGAGCTATAGTGAGGCAGGGCAGGATGGTTATGGGCTAGAGATAGGCAAATCCTAGCGTGAGAATGAGTGCAGCCGGCTCTTGGGTGGGGGGAGGTTGCTGATTTTACTTCCGAAATGTTGTCACTATAGAGCGAAAGAGAAAAAATAGCCATTAGTCAACATTTTCTTTGAAAGGCAAAACGCACATTCTGCTCAATTTGCACATGCAGCTCTGCCCCGAGTTGATACACAATCCCGTATAATTACTCGTGTGGGACGCATTGTCTTTGCGTCCCACAATGTGTGAGTATGGCTTTTAATTTTTCTAAGTAAAGACATCCCGCACGATCTTAATTATGTCAGTGAGAAATGGGGTGCTAGCAAGGACAGTCTTTATATTTTTTACCTCCATTTTTCATGAAATACTCTAGTCCAGACAAGTCATTGCATGGCTGTGTCAAAGGGCGCCAAAGCAAGAGCTCGTCAAGAGCTTGTCAAGAATTATGCAAAGTCACGAAAAAATGGGGAAACTACATAAGGGGACAGAGACGAGGTACTAAGGCGAGAGGGTGGGGGTAAAGAAGTGTTCAAGAGCACCGATGAACTCGGATGCGCTGGCTGGCGTGTTGAAGTGAAGAGTCTGGAGCCCAAGCACTCGGATAATTTGAAAACTTCCTCGACGAGGAAGCCTCCTCATCTTATTTCTGGCGCTTTCTTCACTTCATAGTAAGAGTACACATCAAGGGTTAGGTGGAGAGGGGAGTGTTAATGGTGGATGGCAGTAAGGAAGGGACGGGCGCACGCCCACCTTGGGTGCTGGGGAGGTGAAGCTAGGGCAGCGACATTTTGTCACTTTCTGTCAGCGGAGTCTAATTTCTGAAGACGAACTGTTGAAGCTTACGCTCTGACGCAAGGATGCTGTAGAGATGCTGTCTTCCTTTCTCTGCGTATTTCTTTCGATTTGCAAGAAATGTCGATTCGTTTTCACGTACAAGGAAGAGAGACATGTTCATCCACCTTAATGTGTGTATTAAGTTGAGCTAACGCTGCAATCTTGCTCAACTTGAAGCACGTGCTTGTGTATGTGTGTGTGTGTTGCGACCAACTTAATCTCTTAATTGCATCCATGTCAAGCGTGGTAATCCACAGCAATGCAACCTTTTCATTTCTGGAGGAGTCTGTCAAAGAAGCAATTCCATCTGCGTTCAAGCTTGCCTAATCTGCAAAAGTGCTCGCCTGCTATTCAATCTTTTTTTCTGAACAACACTGAACTCATTTTAACTCCTTTCGACCCCCCACCCTGTTAACCTTACATATATAACTTCAACTCTATAGAGCCAGGTCTCAAAAAAGAAAAAGGTCCTGTTATTCATTTACATAGTACAACGTAAAAAATGAGAAAGAAAAAATAGCATTGGAAGAGTGTCACGTTACTCACTTTTCGTTTTTCTTTATGGAGACGGAATAGAGTTCAAAATATGGTAACTTTACAAACGCAAAACAAGCGGGAAAATATAATATTTCTTCAATATTGTAAAAGAAGACCCGAACGGCACATTGTTGCCTACGTACTCCAAAACTTACTAATATTAGTAATATGCATGTTTATGTTCGCTAATATTGTACATACGTAATGTAAGTAGCTTGCTACAAACGCTGTGTAAGTGTAAGGGTCTTTATTTTAAAGTAAGACTACAAACTGTGACACTATCCTAGAAATATGGTGTGCTATTTCTACAGTGCAGGAACAAGCAACAACTAAGGAAGCAAGCGTACAAGTTAGAATATTACCAGGTCATAAAGGTACAATGTCATGAAAGTAAAGAGCGTAACATACAAATGTCATGTCAAATTTCAGACTTCCCTAAAGGAGGGACCTTTTCTTACATAAAGACGAAAATTACAAAAGCAAATTCGATAATTCAAAAAGAAAAGTTAGCCACTTCGGTACTATATTATAGTGTTACCCTCTGTTTCCAACTCACCGTTTTACGCATTCTAAATGCCCTTTTCAGTTCAGATCCTGCTATTTGTGATAAGGCTCAGGTTCAATCTCCTTCTTTCAGCGTTAATAAATTAAGTCCTCTCTTACGTCATTTCCTACAAATTTTAATTGCACCAATAACAGCATGGACATTGAGGTAAAATGATGTCCATGGGAATGACCTTGGTGACGTTCGATTCGCAAAGATTGGGTGATGCTTGATTTAGAAGGAAAAGATTCTTTCCCTCACTGTGAATAATGACCGAAGTTGCGCCGCATGGAAACGTGTAGCTCTCAGAAGGCTTTAATAAGATATCCTGATGGGTACAAGTCTTTTATTGTACACGAGACGGGGGTAGCACCGGAGTAAAAAAGGAATTTACTAATTGATTTTCACACAACACTAGTTTTTGAAAGAATCACTAGGGTAGAAAAGTCATACGTTGGAATTCTATGAGTTTTTCCCCTCCCTGTTTGTGTTAACACGCTATCGTCAAAACGCAAAGCCATATACACACAACACACACATGTACAGTTGCTGACATTATGCCGCGAAAAGCTATAGAAGAGCCCGAGTAAACAAGAGAGGGAAAATTGAAAATAGTCGACCTCTCCCACAAGAGAAAAAATGAAAACCGAGGACCAAAGGGAAATCGTCGAGAGGCCTGTTGCCTGAGTCAACATAAAACTAATAAACCTCTTGGACGCAAGGGAATTAATGAAGTCCACCAGTTCGAGCGACTGCAATCAATGTGAGCTCCAGTTAAACATTGTTGCAGTCTGTGGTATTTGCGTTAGGGAAAGAGCCGTCGACTCGTTGGACCTCGGTGCTTGGTACAAACCACCACGGTGGTCACACGCAACTTTCAGCTGCCTTTGCCGAGTTTTCAACCCACAAAATGGAGCCTGGATTAATCTCTTTTTTCCACGGCAATCGCAGCAACTTAATAACAAACGTGACTTTTAGAGCCATTCCAGCTTATGGCCACAGACGGATCGTCAAGTTTTCGGTAGGTAACTGCTTGCTAGCTTCCTTATTGGTCCAACAGGGCCTAAGGCTAATGTCAATCTCTGGCAGGTCACAATTGCAGACAACCGTGGCCTGGGAATCGTTGCTCGAGTTTTTAAGACATCTCCTTACTAGATTGGGCCCTATTAAAGGTTAGTCAAGCAGGTAAGTATGTGCAAGTTGTGTTGAGCGGTGCTTTTAATGAGTGTGTTGGCTCGTTCGTGGACCACACACTACAGTAGTAGCATGCTGCGGGTAAGGCGAGTCCCAATAGCGTGACGACGACGCAAGTAGCTCACGTAAAGTGTCTGTAATTAATAAACTTTTCAAACTATACTTAGAATAGAGAGAAAAAAGTCGTGTTGGTAGGCTTGCTAACTGCTGCCTAGAACTTGTACGTGGTGGTATACAAAAACTTATTGGCTGGTAGTCACGACATGCACTTTTTTCTCTTCTCCTTTGGCATAGACGAGAAGTTATTCCCCTTCTTCAGCTAACCGTTTGTACCCAGAAGAACGAGAGAAAAAAAGACTGCAACATGCCAGTTTCATAAAATTCATTTCCTCCTTTGTTCAGTTTCTGATAGATCAAAACGAAAGTAAGACGCTCTTGCTCCTTTCACAGAAAATTCATGATACAACTATTTTTCCTTGGACGAACTTTCACCACACATATCTTTACTCTTTAACTTGCCGGCATGTTATCCCATCAAGAACAGTGACCTAATGGATGCTTTCGAACTTGGAAGGGAACCTGTTGCGTTTCTGTGAGCGTTTTCGGACCCATATTGATTTCTCTTTAAATTCTAAGTGGCGAGTTTTCCTCCAGCCAAACAATTACGTCTGGTTTGGTAGGAGAACTTTTTTGGGAGTCTTGTGACGATTTTCAGTGGGAGTAGAGCTAGGACAGGAGCCAAGCTTTGGCGTGGCGTGAGCGAGGGAAGATTTGATCAGCGGACTGTCACAGGTGCTGCAGTATTTGCATCAGGTGCAGCAAAAAGTGAGCGTGCTTTCTCCCCTGTTACTAACAACATACACGAAAGGGAACAAATGCCAAAGTAGTCCTTCAGTAAAAAAAGAGATCTATTACGAACATTGAGGCTTTCAGAGAATGAGTGCACCTCGCAAAGTTGTTACTGTTGCCCCCTTCTGTAAACCGATACACCCAATGTCCTACCAACGATGCGCAAAAACTAAACAAGAAACCTTCAATCTGGAACAAAAAGTAACCTCCACAGTTGGTAGACCGTTTCCGATCCCTTTCTTATATTGTTTGGTATCATTATTTTTTATATGCTGTATACATTTTTAATTTTAACATTCGTGTATTTATAATTAAGTTATTGATTTCCCACAGAGTACCCGGCGTAATCCCAACTCTATTAGCATATTGTTATTATTGAAATTATTTATTGTTTATTTCTTTTGTGATTCCTATAATTTATTTACTTCACATTTTAGTCCAATTCTACTGTGGGAACGGAATGACAAATAGCAAATAACTGGCTGGCTTTTCGGGGGAAGAAGCTAAAGCGCTCGATTAATGCTCATTTGGCCTTCGCAGGGAAGAACTCCACAAGTCAGCAAGTTCTTGCTATTGAACTCAAGCACGGAGAGATGCAAACCGCCTGCTCTAAAGGAATCAACCAAGCCACGGTAGGCAGAATTGGGCGAATCGATGGCTTGGCTCCGATTCTTTGGCACGTTTCCCCCTTGGCTCGAGTGATAGGGGGGAAAGATCTAGGGTTCGTACACCACTGCCTCCCAGAAAGAGACGGAAGATCGAAGAGTACCGCTACCACGTAGAAGGCACAAAAAAGGAAGAAGAAAGAAATTCGATGACCTTTCTCCTGCTCGGATACACGCTTTCCCCCCTTCATGCTCTGGTATGCTGCTATATTGTCTCTAATAAAAGGCTTCAATGTTGCCAAGAAATCTTCCAAGAGCGAAAAACCACCACCCTGGCGAGGAGTCTAGCAATGGAGCATGAAATGGAACGTTCCGGATTTCCCGTTGCCATCATTCCTGGTCGTGTTCTGCAAAACACCAGGACACATCTGTTACTTTTCTCGTGGAATTGGAATTTCTCAAGAAAAAAATAAAAGCAAGGCGCATATACAAGATATTTGCTATTGGATGAAGGGGTGCTTCCAAAGGTAAAAGAAAGAAAAAATAATTGTAATAAACCCGTATCGGAACAAGCTATGCCGAGGAGTTTCGCTTCAGGGCCACCTGATGGATGTTTTCTAGTTGTACTACAAAACTGCAACAATTATACACTAAAAGGCTTAAATTTTAAGCCATTTTAAAAAAGAACAACCAGTCCACTCTTTCAGGTAGCAAAAGTTTCAGGAGAACTACCATAAAGTACTTGTAGATATAAGTCTGGCAGAAAGTAACTGCCCCAAGGGACTACGTGGGAGGGCATCTGCAAAGTATTACTGCGTATTCGCATACGACTGGCTTTTATATGAAGGGCACTCTTCCGTGTGATATGAGCCGCTTGATGGCTCTTTAATCCTAAACTTGGCTTGGGCCGGAATCAAGCTGAGATGTCTAAAGGGCCTCGTAATACCAGCGAAATTGAGTCAGATAGATTTTGCTACCGGGAGCCGAAAAGAGTTTCGTGGGTTAATACATCTGCAAGAGCAGTAAGCCTGAGTCATAAAGAATCAAACAAGTTAGAAATTTTCGACGGTACGAACTGTGGAGCGCGGGAGAAAAGCTCAAATATGAGGAGGGTGGTTTGGTCGAGTTGGCTGTCTTGCCAAGTCATTTCACGTGAGTAGCCCATTCTTTTTATTATCCCCGTACTGGCGACTTCCTGGCAGAAAGGATTCTCTCGTTTATGGAACACGCCCTCAGGAAATTTTGATGGAAAGGATGAGAATGTGCCACCAGGGACTCATGCAAAATGTATCAGTGCACCTGTCAGTGGAGTATGGCCAAAATTTACGACTGGAATTCCAGATTCGCTTTTCATCCTCGGTTTCTTGCGCCTGGTGTCTGTGTGTGTGTCCTCGCTGTTCAACACTTTTCTTTAACTGCTCTATAACTTTGCCCATGCATGTAGAAAATTAGCATAAATATTCCTCTGGCTGCTGCAGCTCATGCAAGACGAAGAAGCAACAGAGGCCAAGTGCAGCAAAGGCTGGTAATGATCCCTTGCTACCAATTTGGCATGCAGCACAAAAGACAGTTTGAGTCGAGTGGAACTTGAGAAGAAAAGAGCCTAGCCGAAACTTTAGAACAGTACGCCCCCACCCCAGGCCCTCCCTAGCAGCCTCTCAGTCGCCGCCTGCTGCAGGTCGCCACAAATTCCGATCGGGAGTTTTCTTCAAGAAGCGCCGTCCTTTCTGGTCGACTGTCCCTGACAATTTTAAGTTCCTGATAGTTATATAAACTCGCTATAAACTATGGGCTTGACCAGACTTCTACATTTCACAGCACTTCTGTTCTTTTTGTTGAACAAAAGAATACCCAAGCAACATCGCCAGCACGACCCAAACCCCAACAGCAGAAACGTGAATGGAAGGAGACGGAATCTTCGCTGGAATTGGCCAAGCCGACCTTTTAAATTCCAAATGCTCAAACGATTCCACTGAAAACTTCAACTCCACACCCATTTCCGACGCAAACCGGCCGTCGTTGGTTTAATTAAAATAAAAAGAAGAAAGCCATAAAAGGTCCAAGCCTATCGCCATTGCTGTCAAGGGGTGTGGAGCCCACGTAAAAGCTACGGGTCTCGACGGAACATACATACAGTGCGACACCGCTATCCCCATAAACTACACCCCGAAAGAGGCGGCGGAAGGTGGGTATATCGAAGCGGAAAGCGAGAAGAGCTAGCAGGGAAAAAAACGAGCTGATTCTGCCGCGAATTCCTGCCAGCGTAACTCAGCACGGGTCTAAAATCCCATAAGGGAAACGCAGGAGTGTGGTAGTAACAGGAAAACTCCCTAAAAGTCATCATATGGATTACTGGAGAACAAAAACCGTGGTTTTACCCTGTCAAGGCAATCACTGATAGCCATGGAAAGCAATGTCCCCCTGATGGCCTGCAGCCAATTATGTTAATAGCTCATCCAGTAGCCAAAGACTGTACTTCAATCCCCGGTACAAGTTGAGTCTTTAGTTCGAAGATGCCAACAGGTCTTGTCCCCAGTCTGCGGTGTTTGGCAACTTACCCCCAGATTTCATAGCTCTTTCCCCTCGTTTGTGCAATATACCTCCAGGGGATTCTTCCCACATTTCTCTTCCACATCCCTTCCCCTTCTTCCCCTTTTCCCCACCCTAGTGCAAGCCCAAAATCCTCGTTGCTGCTCCCCTTTCCCTCCTCCCTTTGCATGAACTTGAACCCTTACTGCACTGCAACTTCTTTGCACAGACTGCCAAACCAGTGAAATGCTTGTGGTCACCGTGGATCTTGGACAGCAGTTCAACTATTTCGATAGGTACCACTTTGAGAAGAAACGGGTAAAAGCCAGTCCGGTATTTGTGATTTGATAAGGAGATTATAGATCTTCGTTTTATAACAGTGATTTTCAATTGTTGGTAAATAATCTCAAATTGGGTAAAAGTTGCTTGGACTTGGGAAAGGAGAGCCCATCTAAAACAATCCAATTAACACATGTAAAGAATCGTTTTCGTTCACCATTCCGAAAGAATTAAAATGCTAAAATAGTTTATTACTAATAAAAGTTGACTAATATATCTTACTTGCAAATTTAATATCGCTTGTTCTTTTCATCGTCTGAAGGCTATAGGTAAGCTACTTATTAGACAGTTTCGGCAATCGCCATCAAAACTCTTTGACATTCTGCCATGAACTTGCGATAGCAAAGCTGCATGTTGTAATATTTAATGTAGATTATGAAGATATTTTGTACAATATTCGTAATAAATTTTCAAAACGCAGTAAGATATTGAAGCTTCTAGGAAAGTCACATCCGAAAAATAAGCTTTGGATTTATGACCTGAATTATTTAGAGTATTTCTACAGTGTTTGTTCAGTGTTGGTGTCAAATTCTGGTTTTGCTTTCACACACAAAAAATCTCCGACGAAAATTGAAGTGAAATTTTCTAACTAACATCCCCCAAAAAAGCTAAAAGCTGAAGCTGAGACGTTCCTAACAATGCAGTAATAAAATTTTCTCAATAAATTCATAACGATGTGCATGACTTTGTACAATTGAAAACTTTACAACTAAGAACATAAGACCAAATTTTTAATACAGTTGAATTCTAAGTTTTTCAACCGGTCGGGACCGGAGTTATGGTTGACAAGTCTGATAGTTGACGAAATCGGTTGCACTTATTTAGTGCATTGGGAAAAATAGAAAATTCCAATCCCGACAAAAATTATCGTTCTTTTATACTTTAGTTTAACTTTCACAAGAGCCCATAGAAAAATCTGGTGCTATTCTGTTAAAACTAATCGAATATCCCCTCGAATTCTGGTTTTCCCATCTTAGCCTAATCAAACCTAACCTCACCTAACTGAAACTAGCCTAACTAAACGTAACCAGAAGTAACAAAATTTAGCTCATTTTAACAAATTTTGAGGCATTTAATCCCCGCGCACCCATGCAAAACCATAAGAAAATCAATGCTAAAGATAGGCCACTTTGGTTAGGTTAGGTTAGGTTAAGTTAGTCTGGTTGGGTTAGATAAGCCCCAGATTATGTTTAGGAATGTTTACTTGTAAGTTTAGTGAAGTTTTCACAAATGAAAGCGGTTGTGAAACGAGCAAATTGGAGGGGTGGGGCATAACAGAAAATTAACAAAAATCTTTTAGCACCATCAGTAAACGCTTGAAAGTTAACACAAAACCCATCCGTAACGACGAAATTTCCTGGCAAGGCGGTTGACGTATCGGGAGTTTCCATAATTGGGTATGTCAAAAGGGGGATTTCCGAACCAATTTGAATGTGATTCTCCTGTCTTCTTTTACATATGCCGTAACTTTAATTATCTCTTGAAAGAAATTTTACAAACATGAGGTAATTTATCAACTATTAATTTAGGTAATGAGTGCAAAACTATTGATTAGTGCAAAAAAGTTATTTAAAAAGTGATTTAAACAAGTTCATTAAAAACAAGACTATTAATTAAGTGTAAGCTTTCTTTCTGCACGTAGTACTACGTTTTCGATACGTTTTACAACATCTTATAAATTTAATAAAAAGCAAAAAAAATCAAAATTTCTTCACTGGGTAAGAAGCGTTAAAATTCCAGGTAAAACTTAAAATATTGTTGTGAGCTATATCAGAAATATCCTGCGATTGTGTCTGGATACAGCTATGGATATTATTAATGAACGAGTTTGTTGTAATATTTATATGTAATTGTTTGGACAATGTTTCCATTTTATTCGCCTAAAATTTCAACGAATACATTATATCGGGACTTCACTTGGTATTTGCACAAGAGACTGCTTTGGCTACCAAGGGACTGCATTAATCTTCTCCACTAAGGTACTCTTAAAAAGAACTTATCTTTTCGTGTGCAAGTTGCACACATCAACTTCTCGCAACGAATTCAAAAATTCATTTGAGCCCTGTCGTGTTTACTGACCATTCTCGTGCAAATAACCTGACACTCGCGCTCCGTAGAGGTTAGGTTTGATTACTGCGCCAGAACTTAACGGGCTTATGGGGTGGTGGCGGAGGGAGGAGAGACCGGGACCCGTTATTATAGAAAACATGACCCAAGTTGCCTGAACTTGTCAGACTTGGGCTCTTCTATCATGTGACGTCAAGAATGACAGCTAAGAAAAAAGTAATCGAAACACGGATCGTTTTCTCCCCCTTTTTTTGCGAGCATGGGCAGAAATGAAGTACTGTAGCAAAACGATGGACTGTAGGGAAACTCTGTTCAATGGAAGGTAGTCGTGTTGGTAATTCACAAGTGAGACGCTGCCAGTACGAAAGGATTGTCGATCTGTAGCTACGTGGTAGGATGTATAAGAAAAGTTTTCACGATGTTCAAGCTGGTGTGTGTGTGTGGGGGGGGGAGGTATTAGCGCTTTTGCCGATTCAACTTTTGGCTAATGATGGAAACTCCCCCCCCTCCCCCCCCGTTGCTTTGCTTAGGTTCTTTTGTGTTCGTCTGCCAAGTCAAGAGCATTCTCCCTTGGGTGACTCTTCCATTAGCTCGAAGCCTATGGCACACTTCAACATTAGAGTCACGCCAGGGCTAAATGGCGACCATTGATTACAGCACGTTACCCTTCCTTACGAAACTTTGATCAGAGCTCGTGGCAGTAATATTTCTTTGCCACCACATTTAATTCCTTCACGCCTAATTACTGCAGCTTGCTTCAGATCTAAGGTTCCCTCTCCTTTTCCTTTTACCTTACCGAAAGCTTTTTTCTTCGCACAAAACAGACTGAGTTCCCGTGCTTCCTCGACGGAATTGCATATTCCGTGAGCTTAGTCAGCATGGCAAGCAAAAGTCAGTGTGATCGAAACCTGTATGTCTCACTTCAGTGGAAAACGACGCATCCATTTTGCAGTGCTAGGAAAAGCAACTTGTGTCTGGAAGCCGAAGAGCATGCATAATGTTTTACCCTCCTAAGGGGAAAAAGAAACGAACAAGGCTCGAGAAGCGAAGATCGAATCAAGGAGTAGGTAATATTCTTGAAGGAGAATTAACTTGGAAAACGAGTCGCTGGGAAAATTTGGGAAAGCTTAAAGAAAACTAATGGAAAATTTCCCGAGTTCCCACCGAAAGATGACAGCAAGTCCTTGCAGTCACAAAGTTAATACCATTTTGGGTACTCTGAGTCAAATTTATCAGACATCAGAAGCCACACAAGCTACGGATTTAGGCTTTTGAGACATTATAAGTCTCCGCTGGAAATAAGAAAAAAAAACAGGAAGAAATTAAAAATGTATAACACACACACTGTCAGCTGCCTTTTCTTGATAATGTGGCAGTGAACGCTTTAACATTCGACTTGCTATCACGAGGCTTAATCCTGTTCAATACCTGACAGTTTCACGCTAGGATAAACAAAGACACCTTTAAACATTGGCAAGTTTAGGCTTCCTCATCAACTATTTTGAGTATACCAAAGGGAATTGGAAATTGGAATCAGGGCCGTAACCAGACTTTTTTTTGGTGGTGGTTTCACAAATCTGTTTTTAATACTTGAGTGTTCTCCAATCTTCCCACTGTAATATAAAAATCTCGGGAGGTGGGGAGGAGTGACTATCTGAAACCCCTCCTCTGGACACGGGAGTGATTGGAATAAACGTTATCCACGATTTGGTTCATGTTTATTTTTACTAGAACGTTTGCCTATTTACGCTATATGACACAAGATCCAATAAGTCATAATATCCACTGCTTTAAATCAAAACTTCCTTTAGGCAGTAAAATGGTTATTTCCCAGTCTCGAGAAACCACTTGCTGGCATTTGTGTCACACCCAACTCTGGCTCCCTCCATCGGGTAGTTGGCATCCTACCGCAACCAAACATTCCCTGGGGCTATATATCTTCCGTCTGGGCGCAAAGCAAACATTGAAGGACATATTAAAGGAGTTCGACTCAAGCAAATACGTCAGTCACCCTTCACCCGTCCACCTCCCACCAGAGAAAGGGAGTTTTATCTCTAGCAAGTTCAGTAAGAAAAAAAAAATGAACGGACCTTGCCCTTTCTTCTGAAGGCCATTACTTTCCGAAAAGTTTAGTAGGGAAAAAGTAAATTATCACCTTCAGTTCCCGCTTCCACCCAGCCTAAGCTTTTGACTAGGGTGGTATTACAAGTTTTATGAATTTCGGATTCACACAACCAGAAATTTCCCCTGAAGGTATGAAAACGGGGATCTGAGCTGAAGCGTTTTAGTCACGAGTGATTCCTCGAGGGACAAACCTATGACCAAAAGGGGCGCCTGGGGAGAAGGAAAGAAGTCCGCGAAGCGATTCATGCGTAAACTTTTGTACTACCAAGCGTAAAGATGATAAAGGCTGGTGTGGAAGGAGCCAAACTCTCACAACATCGTAGTAAGTACACGGAGAAACCTTGTGTGCTTGATGAGTCTTCTTCCTCTCTTTTTTCGCTTTTATCAGTTATGTTGCTTTGCTGCAATGAACATTCGAGCTATATACAGATTCTTCCATCAACTGGAAAGAAAAAATGTGTCGGGAGAAGTCAAGACAAGTAATCTTTTTTCGCTTTTCCCTCCCTCGAAAACGGTTTTCCCTTTTTTCGCGTACGTACTTTTATAGCTCTCACTGCTTATGGTCCCGTATTAAAAACTTGCAATCCCGTGCTTTTCTTCCTCCACAACCCCTCCTTCACAGCTAAAGCTTTTGGCCGGAAAGCACGAGACATATATGCAGAAAACGTATCTAAAACTTGGGAGGGAAACGACTTAAGACTTCCTTTTTAACGGGCTCCCAAGCAGAATATCAGGAAAGTGTAAATCACCTTCTTGCAGTTTTGCTCCCTGTGACAGTTCAATCCTAGTGTTCGCTCCCAAGAAGAACCTAGAAATTACATGCTGACAGGAGAGAGAACATTTCTAAACTTGGGTTAAATTCGGGAAAAATTGTGAACTAATAAATTGACTCTTGCTACAATCATGCCAAATCAAGGAACAAACTCTTCTCACCATGCATCAACGGTACTGAAAGTTTTTCAGGGGAAAAAGCATTCTTGACAAGTATGTACTTACGTATACTAAGATGGTTTCCTTCGTAGAGAGCGTTGACAAGACTCTTTCTTTTGCGCATTTGAGTTCTTGAATATAAGCAAACCCCAAGACACTGCTTTGTCATGCATGACGGATAAGAATACCAAACAAGATACTTCTTATGAAGTATTGCTGCAACGCAACTTTGCATACAGCGCCACCACAGCGCCATGTAAAACTAACCAGAAATCCCTTAGTATTTCCATTTTCGGCAAGGAATGAACATGTGAGTGTGGTACACATTTTTCTCCCTTGTGTGTTGAACATGACGGTTCTTTGAACAGGTATTGTGTATGTTCGCCACCACGCCATTGTTGACGTACACCGACGCGTCAAAAGGTCGTTCCTTGCTTTTCGGCTCTCGTGATCTCCCGGGGAAGACGCCAAGGCTTTGGCTGTCGTAGAGTCAACGACTTGGACATACTGTAACAAGAACGATGTTTTTATTTTTGTAGGGTGGGAATGCACAACAAAGAGCTTATTTCGGTTTAAGGTTCCTACTGCCTTTTAAATTAGCGTCAACGCTGAAACGAATGCCGATGTCTATTCGGGTTCGCAGAGTCTGGAAAAATAATGGGAAAAAACTTCACACGATTCCGCCAACGCTGAGAAATTGAGTCGTCTCAATCCAAACGTACTAAACATTTACTGGAGACAAACAATATGCAAAGCTTTGACGCTGGAGCGGCAACCAAGATATGCTTAAGAAGTCGCTAGCAAGAGTGACTGATGACGAGGAGGAATTACTGAACCATGTCGCATAGAAAAGCTCACTTTCAACTTTACTGAGGTTTATGAGAAAAATTAACCTGGGTATTGCATGACAGGCATGAGTGCGTTACTTGAATTTCCTGGTTGAAAAATTATCGTTGGACATAAGAGCTTGAAGTGCAAATGTGCGAATAGTGGGTGGTGGGGATGGTCTAGGGAAGGGGAAGGTGGGGAAGGCTCTAAGGATGGATAAGGGGATTGAGATTGTATCACGGCTCTAACAAGCTGGCGCTTCTGATGTTTTTCAGGGAGAAGCAGCAGAATTGGTGGAGCGGGGGGCGTATATGTCCCTTTGCTTTGTCAGCAACTTGTGGAACTCGAATCCTCATTTTAGCCACCTCGTCTCACTCCAAGCCGCAGTGGCTGCCGAACGCGGACGTCAGCGGAAATCGGAGGATCTGCCAGCGGGAGAAACGACAGACCCTGAACTTTTGACTTCTTCTGAACGACACACGTAGAAAAAGTGAGACTTATAGACTCGCGATGTAGAAATGTGTTGATCCACTTGTGTGTCTTTACGTCCCGCATTCCTTATTATCTACATTTCATCCCGATGACTTTGAATCGATTCTCGTGTGCCATTGTACCCAAAGAGGAAAAACATCAACAAGGATCATAGAAAAAGTGCCAGCTCAACAGAAAACTCACAAAACCTAATCCAAAAAGAAAGGCACCAAAATACACACTGGTCAGCTCTTTGACGTCAATGCAAAGTTTGATTTCATCCAGCACCCAAACTGAATTTAAGGATTTAAGATGCAGCGAACAATCCCATGAAGTTTTCTCCCTTTAACCCGCAATACTATTCTCCCCTCGAACTCGTTCCGGGGTTAAAATGCTCAAGTACCCCTGACATAGGTTCATGGATCCATGAAATGCCTGCTGCTCGGTCAGCAAATCTACGTCGCCTTGTCAAATACACCCGAAGGGACTGTACTATTGCCCTACGAGCAAGCCACCCCTGCTGTGCCTCACCCTTCTCTAACAGGCCCCATCGTTTGAATTACGTGAAAAAAGTGCTGCTGTAAAAATGAGAAGAACACTTCTGTTCTTGTTTTGAATACTTAGTAGTAGGGGAGTATTACGTATAACTACAGCAACACTAATTTTTTTAGGAAATACTGCAGTATTGTTGCAATTGTCACTATGTGTATTTTGAAGTAATATGACGTATTGTTGCTGTTAGTCACACATTACCTCAGCAATAGGCAATATCGAGACGAAATAATAATTTTGAGCGAGTAAGTACCGCAGTTACACCGTAATTTCTTGTGACAGAATCTTGTTCTGCACACGGCATGTGTTAATCTTTGAAGAGACATGCCTATTGTTCTCAGCAGGTCAAAGAGTTTCGAATTACACCTCGAAAGGGAAATGCCGAAGCATGGAAAACTACCCTGCTCAGGGAATTCCTCCTGTTGCTGACAGAAGACTTGTAAGATCCTTTAGTGTCCTCAGGCATTGATTTCTGGTGGCGTCTTTGCGAGCTTTTGCTCTTACCTATCAACCAGCCTGAAGAAAAAAGAAAAGAAAAATCTACCGGACCAAGACGAAAGAAGTACGCGCGCTGTCGGCGTAGATTACCAGGATATCTATTGTAAGTCTTCGTCTCTGCCGAAATCCGTGCACCTTTTGGGCGTTGGCTACTCCTGCCGGTGAATTCAACAGACCTAGGCAGTCAACACTTGGTTCCTTTGTTCCCTGTCTCGCCCTTTTGCAATGTACTAATGTCCCACGGAGTTGCTCTGACAGCGACAGCCTCGTCATCAATTACGGGGCCAGTCGTCTTGTATATACACACCGTGGACTACACATGTACACGAGTCGTCTTCCCTTTCCGTTTTGCACTAACGTACCTTGAAAAATACCTCCTTTTTAGATCCAGTCTCTTCTTCACACCCTTCTCATCCATTTTTACGGGTTTTGTCATCCTTATCGTGAAAAATGGACCTAAAGCTTTGGGCGACCTCCGGATTTTCTCCGCCCGTTCCATTACGCTATACACTAGTGTCGAGCTGGGCTGTGAGTCTCTTTCTCTCTGTCTCCTAAGAAGAAACCTTTCCCCTTGTCTCCTACCATCGTTATTCAACCTTCTCGTTGACTTTATTTGTCTTCGTTAAAAAGAGACATGCCAACCCAATCCACCTTCCATCAAAGGATCTTTTCAGTAATATGTGTAAGAGACAGCGTGAAAAGTTATGAAGCGGCGAGAAGAATGCCCACGACGTTGAGATGTGTAAACACTCGACATTTGCTTACGGTAACAAAGGACATCCAAAAGATGTAACAGGCAAGTCCTGTTCTATCTTGTGTGGCCCTTATTTTGCGAGTGTCCTTGTTAATACATAGTCTAAAAGACACCTTCACAACAATAGCAACTAGCTCCAAAGAAACAGGAATCCAGCATAGGAAATTAGGGGCATGGAGTACAGTAGGCTACTAGTTAAAAGCTTCGATACAAACCAATGTCTCATTCTACCTATACGGCAACTTTCGTGTATTGTGTCCTTACACGGGCCTCTCGTTTACATACTCAGCTAGCCACAAAACTTCCTATAATAAGAAGTTCGCTGCTAGCTTCAGATTCGTGTAATTCAGGGGTGTACAACCCTATCTTTAATTCGCCAATGTTGGCGATTGAAGATTTCGTTGTGGGAATCCATTAGTACCATTTTACCCAAGTAGACGGAATTTGTACCAAATTTACAAAACGCCGATTTTGAGCTAGCTTAGGAAAATTACACTAGATAAAATTTGCGACGACTTTGGAAGTTATTTTTAAGTATGTGTGAAGTTAAAATACTGGGTTATTTACCACAGAGGACTTTTTCTTTAATTCACTTCCAGGACCATTTTTTCTGATAAATAAAAATTTAGTTGAAATTTACGCCGGTTCCTCTATTCTCGGACGAGAATGCAAGTAGACCATTTTTTGACCAGATCTCTTTACTTTTTGTCGAAAAAATCCACGATGCGCGGTCCAGACGACTTGAAAAACACAAGAGCATTTTCTGTTCTATGCAACGTGATGTAACGATATTTATTTATTAAACTAGTTTGCTCTAATTTTCAGTAAACGAGATGCTAAATTTAGTTTTCGATTGCAGCAGAAACAGCAGAGGAATATTGTTTGAATACTTTAAGAAAACTACTAGCTAAAACTTGTTTCATACGTTCATTGTTACATTTTTTCTTTGTTACAAATGTTCTTTGTTACCAATACCAATTTTTTCTTTTTGTGTGTTTTTTTTTATTATTTATTTTCCATTTTCTCGGGTGTTAGCGAATTGGTTGAATTCGAAGATTTTCTTTTAGGTTTTGGCGAATTGTATGTCTAATTCGCCAACACATTAGCGAATTTTAAAAAAGGGTTGAACACCCACTCATGTAGTTAGAAATAGTATGGACTGGCCTCTTCTGAGGATGGCATCTATGCTGCTCCTGTGAAGACAATATTTATTATTACAAGACGTTGCAACACACAGCATCGTGCTATAATGTATCTTCTCATTACACAAGCAAACAACACGTTTGCTTCCATAAACTTATTTGATTCAATAATGTACTGCAGTTCTGCATGATATCTTGTAGTAAAAGTTGAACAGCAGAAAGCAAAGGTAATGGGGATAAACGCTATAGATATTTACGGTAAGTAAAACAATCAATGCTACGTATTGAAGAAGAAATGGTTGGCTTCATTTACTTTATGTTCATTCCCTGTACTCAGGCTCGTAGCCAGGAGATTTCGGTTCGGTGGGGGGGGGGGGGGGTAGGCATATGCAATTATATTGGATATTTGGGTTTCGCCTATCGTCACCATTCTAAAATAAAAATATCCCAATCCCCCCTGGCTACGGACCTGCCTATACATAAAATGAATAACAGTGGATTCCATATAAAGCAAAATTTTTAGTAAAATATGTTAATAGCTAAACCCCCACTTTCACTAAAATGATTCTTGAGGATACATGAAAACCCTAAGGATGGCCAATAAGAAAGCGATGAAGGCGTTCCAGATAATCAGCCCATCTGGCAACGCTGTACAGCACGGCTTGTTGCTGCTGGAAGACCTGGGTCGAACATGTAGACCTACTGTATTTAGTTGCTCAATAAAATAAATAAATTGATAAACATTGAGTTTTTATATATTTACAATCACAAAAATAGTAATGACCGACCTTGAGACCATAAGTTTTCATGAGTTGTTTCCAAATCAAGTAAAAAATTCATCTAGTAAAATGTCGTCTACCGATTACCTTACCAAACAACGGTCTGGAGGATTTTTGTACACCAAAGAACAGCGAAGCCTTTAATTTTAATTACATTTTATTTTTACATTCTTATTGCTGTTACATTCAGCTGGTCTTGACTTTGTCACGTCAAGATATAACCGATTCGAGTTTGATGGGGAGAAGAGTATTTTGAAAGGGTTTGCAGTTTGCAGAACTACGATTCAGACAGCATACATTTTGTAGTGACACTAAAGGGTCGTTGTGCATCTCAACGTTGTTTACCAAACGCTGTTAGTGGCTGTAACTATCCCTCTTCATTTGCGACTCTCACCCTTTCTTCTCCACCCCCAGGTTCCTATTTACTCTTATCCAAGCGCTGCGCAAAAGATGCGTTGGGTCATAAGTCAAATCCCCCTTACCCCAATGGGTAGACACAGCTCATCGGATGAGCCGTGGTTTTTCGAATGCGACAAGTGAATTTGCTACGGACTTTGCGCACTTGACAGATGCCGGTTCCTTGTTCCTTCCTCTGCTCGCTGCGTTCCTCAAACTCTTGAAGCCTAACTACGACCCGAAAACTCGACAGACAGGGGGGACGAGCGAAACACATTGACATGAGAACCATTAACCTCAATCGTTCGACGGGGATATTCCAAAAGTGGTTATCTTTCGGCAAAATAGATTCTCTAGCTCCCGTCTTAAGGCAGAACGAAGGGAAGACATGGCTGCATCTCTATCGCGGATGAGTAAGCGACGCTCGTTTTTCTAACGCGCGAAGCAAAGAAATGTGCCTGACGGCTTAAAGGGAAACAGGGAGTAAATTCTAACTTTCGGGAGGGCATTCGTATGCAAATGGATGACAAGTTCTCCCTGGGAAACATTACTTGCAGGCTTCAATGATCCCTAGCCTCTTTTTCTTGAGTTTCCCCCCTTCCTCGCTTTCTCTCTAGGTCCTTGGTGCATCCACATACATCAAGACAGTCAGTCTGCAACTGATAGCCCCAGTACAGGGGGCTACAGACCCTCGTCGACTCATTCAAACTTCAACTGGCACATCAAGCGTAACGCAGAAGGGCCAATCTCGATTCTAAAGCTTTTTATTGCTTACTTAGGGGCGAACCATAGCAGGCAGAATAGCAGCAAGTTTGTTTACCCTTTCCAGCGCATATCGTGTCTGGCCGACCTGTTGAAATAGAGTTATAAACCCACGGTTGGGATAAAGAGGGAAGATTCTGTCACTAGAATGGCGTGTAGGAATCGCCTCCTGCTCTCGCTCGTGTCGCCCTCTGGAGGATACCTCGCCGGTCACGATGGAAAATGGGAGAAAGGGCAGTTTAAGGTTTTATACGGTTAAGAATATTTATGTGTCTGGTGACTAGCAAAAGACCTTACAATGGGCTTCTCAATAAGTTCCCCATTTGGATGTTGAAAGTTGAAATGCAAAACAGCCTTCGTGGTACGATTTCACTCTGCCGGCAACAGCGACTCGGCGTGCAGCGAACTGATAGCTATTCATGAGCCATGACAGTAGCACAACAGCCTTCACCCTCATCTTCTATTGTAAACCCTCCACCCAGATCCTTTTCAGCACTAACTTGGAAGGCGCAGTGCAATGCACTCAAATTGAATGCAAATGGATAACATCCCACAGCAGTGCGACTTGGAGTTCTTGGACCGACATTTCTTTTTCAAGTCTATCGGTATAGTCCGCTAGTTTCCCAAGCTTTGCAAGCTGTGAAGCAAGCTGAGTGAACATATAATAAATTAAGGAAACTGGAGAATCTCTGACGAGAAAAAAAATGGAGAATACAGCATCGAAGCCTTAAGTCGTAACAGAACGAAAGCGCAAACACTAGCCAAGTGCCAACACAGCCGTAAATTTCTCTTGTGGAAGCATTTTTAGGAAGATATGGCCCTCCAGGCACAGTCAGCAAGCTAAACGCTCCAGGCATTTTTTGTGAGCCTCACTTGAAGCCAAAGATAACCACTTAGCCTGCGAAAAAAGGGAAAGGGACTACCATAATCAATTGTTTACCATCAATGAGTAGTAAAGTACTGTACTATAAACTCAAGTGCGACGGGAAACCATGCGGAGTGCAAGAATTATGTGTTCACAGCGGTTGAGCTAATTCTCACTACGAGTGGCATAGCGATGGATTTAATTGCTTAGCGAGCCCCCAGGCACAGTACCAAGCCACGACCCATAGAGGGGACTAAAACTAGCACGGGACCTTAATAAAAACAATATAAAACGGGATGTGACAAACGACCCAGAAGTTTCTGTCCGACAGCGGGCAGAAATCCCGGTAGCACGCTGGGAGAAATAAATCTCATTAGTTTTTCGTTGACTTTACCAGCGTAGGCCGGAGCCTATTGCTGGTACGTCAAATATACAAACGTATTTACAATGTTCGTTAGGGGTTTCGCTGGACAATATGCTATTTCTCGGTACTATTGCCAACCAGACACAAAGGATCCAAGCTAATTAGCCCGGTTCATTGGTCATCTCGACTTGTTGTGCCCTTGCCTGCCAACTGCCACGCTAGTTAAACAAAGCCTTTATTGTTTATTTTCAATTTGGGAAACTCAGCACTTTCACGCGCGTTTGGTCGAATAATGTTTTCTCAAAAGGGTTTGTACTTACTTCGTCCATGACAACAGGTCACGGAATACAAATCTTTCGAATTTTACTGAACCTTAATTCGTGGGGCAACTTGGGTCGTGAATGCAATATAGAAATTTTATGTTTCCGACTTCAGAGGAATTAAGTTTACTTTATACAGTTTCTTATTCTTTTAGACCCTCAAATATAAATACACTTAGCGTTTCTTCAATTTAGCGCACTTTAACCGCCAGTAAGAGTTGCCACATTATTGTCCGTTTAGCGTGGGGTCTTTTTCCTTAAAGTGTAGCGTATGGTAACCACCAGCATGCAACTCCAATAAAAAAAAAACAATTTTCATTCAATAGGAAAGCAGTTTAAAAAACATGTGTGATTGTATAATCTAGTGTTCCCTCAGTGTACATTACATATAAGAATAATATTTTCAGTTTGTTTATAAATAATCCGTCTTGAGTATAGTCGTAAATTAACGATTGCATTTCTTTAGAAGATATTAGTAGATTGCAGCATATTTCATCCAAACAGCTGAAAATCAACGCCAAAATACGAGATTTCGTTTCATCAGGGACTAAATGCATTTGAGGAAATGTAGCTTCTTGGTTGTTTCTACAATTTTGATGTTGCTGCGGATCATGGAAACAAGGTTAGGTCACATGGCAGCGCTTGCCTGAGGAGCATAATTGCGGTTTGCTTAAAATGAAGCCGTTCGGAGCAGTGGATATGCTCCGACATGTTCGGCCTGCTCCCAGTGACGTAGCGTTCAAAACATTCGAACGCTGAGGGCAATGACGAGATAACCTTGTCCCTAACAACCTTGCGTTTGCTCAATGCATTGTGTCGACAATTAGATCACACAGCAGTGTTCAGCTTGTTCTTTTGCTGTTATTCTTATTTCGTTTATTGCTGTTCCAAACAGAATTTACAACAATCAGTTTAGAACTCGAACTCGGTGTAATTTGTGCTTTCTACTCCATATTATAATGGAAAGTGAAAAAGACATACCACAGTTCAAAGTCTATGAAAATGATGAAACCGTGAAGGTGATAATTGAAGGACAGCAAGAAAAAGTGTCTGAAAGGACAGAGGAAACGAAGTTTGTTTAACTGTGCAATAATGTTCTCTTATTACTGATGTTGTAGTGTTTTTCGTATTGTAATTCACTTATTTCGTCTGTTATGTAAGGGACGAAATATCCTAAGCCTTGTCCTACACGTGTTCTACATAAAAAAGAGCTGCTCATTTACTTATTAATTTTTTCCCTAATTATCCTTGCCCTTTACAAGTAATTGGGATATATTTTGTAAACGCGGTTTCTAGCTTTTGAAGCCCCGGTATTATTGGATATGACACTCAAGTTAAACCCGTGACAAAACCGGCAGTGAATCTTTAGTAAGCTTCTCCGTAACTGGGAGTTTCGGACACGTTTTCTACCTATTTGGATAAGCAGTACAACTGGCGATTAACTGTTGTCTCAAATACCAAGCCAATTACCGCCATTTGTCCAGACGGTAAAATGCAGAAGACGGGTTGTGAACAAACGATATACCGCCAAATTAATCGGTTAATTTTTTTAGGGTAGTGTCCATACTTCTGACATTCGAAGGAATTTCTTGTTTTTGTACCGTTATGAAATAAATAGCAGTAGAATATGAAAGGCGTCTATGAGCATCGCAACTTTAGACTTGTTAATGTTTTAGGTTGAGAAATTAAGATTTTCACGGCGGTCAATTAAGCGAACTTCGGTTAAATGGAGATTTACCACATTACCTATTCATTTCTACACGTAGAACGCGAAAAATAAACTGTAGCAAAGTGTAGGCTATGGAAAGCTTCTCTTCAAAATCTTTTATGGATTTTTTTTTCGTAATGAGGACTGGACCTGGGTAATGCGACCAAGTGACGCAAATATGTGTTATTTATAACTTTTTATAAACCACAACGATGGACCTTACCAAGTTCCGGGCTCGTAAAGAGGGTGTGTCTTACGAACCCATACCCATTTATGTGGGGACGAAGAATGAACAAAATGGCAGCTTAGGTGGACAACAATGGCCCAAAGACCATGAAAGCAAAACATAGTCTACTGAGCGTCTCCCTCGTTCGACGGAATTACTAATTCCCTACCTTCCTAGTGATTTGCGCAAAGGAGTGCGAGCCTGATGTACTACAAGTGTAGGTCTGCCAATTCCGCTGACCATGGTTAACAAGTTTGGCAGAGTTGTCAATGATAACCCTATTTTATCCTTCTTGGGGGGAGTGAAGAACGCAGGAGGAATTTTCCATGTGTACATATTACGGGAAAGACGTATAGCCAATTACCGTACACTGAACAATAGAGAGCTCCTAGGGAATATGGAGTCATTAGTCGAAGTAACAGCAGCCCAAAGATCCACATACACACAAGAGAAGATCAGGGTGCAAGCTGTGACCAAGACAAAAGGCTTTGCCTATTGTCAAAATACACATAAACCTTTATGAAACGGTAAGACGACGGCAGCGGTCTGTCGTAAGCCTTCGTCGTATAATACATAATATATAGAAGTTCCGCTTGTGCTACCTTCGCCCAGTACTGCCAAACCCATCTTGAGGAAGAATCTGTGTGATAAGGGCTGCTGTGTTACAAGATTCTTGGCGAGTATATACGGCCCCTGGCAATAGCTCGTGTAAATCACAGAGGAGCTCGTTTGGTCGGGGAACAACAGCCCGGGACTGAAAACATGTTACGACCTCATTGTCAGGTGTACACAATGGGGTACCCAGCCGTAAGATAGCACACACACACACACACACATACATACCTAGACATACACATACCTCGGGGTCCTATACGTCAGGCGTTGAGCGCGTACCGACAGGGATGGCCTCGTTATATCGGCAATTTGGGTCCATAGACAAAAGACACAGGAGACAGCAGATAAAACCGTCCCTTTTGGTCCTATTATAGTTTTTCTTTCCCTTCCGCGACCATAAAACAGGCTCTGGGGCCAAACCTAACAAAATCTGAATCGCTCCGTCGTAATTTACGGGATGTTCGACAACAATGGGAAAAAGGAAGGAAAAAATCTGATTATACCCAACTCATAGCAACAAGCAAACAGAACAACCTTTTGTATCTACCTGGAATAGAACGGCACACCCATGTCAGATGTAATACTGCTAAATGAATATCCGACCTCCACGAACGTCATTAGGATCAAGTCACGAATTACATTTTTTTTTTCTTACGCTTTCATTCTGTAGCGACAAAAGTTGGTGTAGGCGCTTGAGTCAACTAAAAACGTTTAGAAAAATGACCCAGGCTGCTATACAGAGCTAATTGCTTCCATTGTACCTGGCGTGACGCAGATTGTCAAACTGGGATTGATGATAAGCTAATGATCTTCGTATTCAGTTTTTAGCTCCGTGGTTGTAGCTCGCCTGGGCTGTGACACAGTTCCAACGATACATAGCAACAGCCAAACAAAGTTTGCATTCACAAAACAGGACCGGAAGTTACGTATCTAGTAAGTTAAAAAAGGGAAAAAATGCTCACTAGTTCCAGAAAGACAGAAGCCAATGACTTGTGTTGGAAATCTTTTTTTTTGGCTCTTTTTTCTTTGCTTAACTGCAAAGAAATCGCTTCGGA
Source organism: Triops longicaudatus (assembly GCA_022885665.1). Classification (NCBI taxonomy): domain Eukaryota; kingdom Metazoa; phylum Arthropoda; class Branchiopoda; order Notostraca; family Triopsidae; genus Triops; species Triops longicaudatus. The sequence continues at coordinate 361,107 of JAGQDJ010000013.1, forward strand.
AGAATTCCTTCCGAAGCATCCTAGCTAACGTCTTTCTACATAGTTTACGGTTTTCATATTCTGTCTCGTACCGCTGCAGCATCTCTGCGTTGAGGAAGAAAAGCTAGTAATATGAATCTTCTACCGACACAAAGATTCTAGTAACCCCCTCCTCCAAACCAATTCACCCTTAGGGGATGTTTTCTTTCTGTTACTTCATGAGGCAATAATATTAGCCATCACTGTTACAAGAATCCTCCAACTTTTGGGGTCAAATCGCCCCCTTAAACCCGTAGAACCCAGCAAGGTGCCTTTTTTATGTCCCAAGAATCCTGCTTTGGTGGTGTCGCCTAAAAACAGGTAGAGTGAGCCCCCAAACATCGGTGCGCTTGAACCCCCCTAAAAAGGAGCAATTGTGACCCAAGAAATGATGAAAAGTTGCACGAAATTATAGCTATAACTACTCTACTTTTGGCGATGAATACTGGAAATAGGTAGGCTAGCACGCTAAGATAGGTAAATGATCCTAGTTATTGGGAGGTTTTAACCCCAATACACAGCAGTAAGAAAACCCTTAATGTAGCGAACCAAACCTCATAATTGATTCATATTATGCTTATAAAATGGCCCATTTTGCTAATAAAAGTTAAAAAAATTCACGTACGTTTATCGCAGTTCTCTATGTTTCACAGGGGTGTTAAAAATCTTATGCGCCTCTTGCAGTTAATGACGTGGGCAAATTATGACGAACCGCAACAGTAAAATTTTAACTCTTTCAAAAGAATCTGAAATAAAAGGGAGGAGACAAGACGAGACAAGACAACAAGCAGAGAACACATGAAATACTGCACGAATAATTTCTTTATAAAATATCCAAGTTGATCTACAACTTTCACCTTTAACAAATTTGACAGAAAATCTGTGAAAGCTATGAAGCTTCACTGAATAATACTAGACCTACCAACACAGCTACTCTCGCAACGATTCGTCGTTACAGACATAATCAAACAACAGCAATCAAACACGTGAACAACGGACACAACACTTGTTTTTTGGCTTTGTGTCTTTGGAATTAATGCGCCGTGCGGCACAAAGTCAGTTTTGACAGTGTTTCAAACGACAGATTCCTGCGTGGACACTCCTCAAGTCGGCTACTAGGAAGGGTTCAACGTAAGGTTAACGAAGTGTGGGAGCGGTTCAATTTTCAAACTTGGTGCTACGTTTTTCCGCACTGCAATACAATATTTTCTTCGATCACAAACTTCTTCATAGTGTTTGTTTTTCAATGTTCTATGTCATAGAAAGCAGTGGGCATAATGCTAAAGAAAAAGGGTGGATTAATGGGGACTGAAACTAGGTTAAACGAACTTGTATAGCTCTGCAGCCATTAGATATAGGCCTACTGTACTGTTCTCTACTGTACCAACACAATACACGGCTACTTACAATACTGGCATCAAATCTAATTATAATACACACCTGAGCAAAAAGAAAAAATATAAAGTAGTCGTTTACGAAAAGTAATTTAGAGCAGGTAATGAAATGTTGATTATGTGCGTTGTAGACACGGGGAAAGCCATTTTCAACAGGCGCAAGCCTAAGAATGGTATCCCAAACTCCTGGGCAACCATATTAGAAAAAATGAACACGCAAGGCAAATGCAACACCTTCTGAATCGAAAATTAAACAGCAATTAGTTAGTATACTATAGTAAACTTATTAAATTCTCAATGACGATAAGTAATTCACGTTTGTATTGTTGGTCACTTGGAAGCAGGGTATCAAATGTAAGGGAAATATGCTCTTCATACCCTGAAGTTCCCTCCTATATATACGGAAAAAGTAGCCCAAATTTGGAAAACTTTGCCAATAACTGGGGGCAAATGCAGATTTTTAGTGGTAGGTCCCCAGCATTTAGGCGGAGCAAACCAGGCTTAGGTAGAGGTGCGTATTTTTAGTGGCAGTCACCATGTTCAGGGGACATGATTCACGAGATATGGTGGCCGATTTTAACAGTGATATACAGGATAGTACAGGTGGGCAGCTTTTCTAAACAATCTCCTTGGAATTTCTGCAAATATTATTTTGAAAGCGAACCCAGTGTCATAACCGATTATTGCTTTTAATCGCCTGTCACTAGGAAACCCTGAAAGGTTCGTTTTCTTTAACTTTCGAACAAAAGAAAAAACATTTGCTGTATCGTTCTGCACAATTTCATGTGAAAAAGGCCGATAGCTATTTCTGCCACTAGCTGCTGCACTTGGCATTTGTGCTGATCTAGGACCTTACTGAACTCAAGAGTTTCTTCTTTCTTTTTTTCTTTGTCTTTCACTCCATGAAAAGAGGGTCTCTTTCGAAAGAGAAGCAGACTGTTCAGTTCAATTCTCTCCGCGGACGTTATACGTTCGGTCGTTGAACCGTTGAACCTGTTACACGCGCCACCAAGTCCCTACGGGGCGAAAGAGACCACCTTCCTCCCGCTTCCCTCAACTCCGCGGCTAGCATGCTCAATAGACACAATCAGGTAAAGAGAGCACACGCTCTCCAAAAACGAAACCAGAAAGACTGTTGTCTGTCTAAATGGTCAGCCCTCACTGATAGACGCTCTTCACTTTCACGGGAGGAGATTGTCTTTGGTGTCATTCTCTTCTAACAGATCCTGGAAAGTTGCAATCTGGTATTTTCTGGGGAGGAAGAAATGGTGTAGCAGTGTACCAACTTAAAGCGAATCAAGTTTTATTTCCGCCCGATTACTTTAGCCGGCAACCTTCTCAATCCTGTCCCTCAGAAAGAGAGAGAGAAAAAAAAAACTAAACATAGATAAGAAAAGCTGAGGGAAGGCGTTTTGCTGCACTGCGAGCCTAGGCACCTCACTCCCTTCTCCACCTCCGCCAAATGAAGAACGAGACACTACTGTCTTGTCGAGTTGTCATCCGAAGTCAAAGTCACGCGCTGGCTGCCGTCAGGAGGAACGAGAAGTGAATGCTCAAAGAACTCTGGCTATTCAGCCTATAGGAAATACCGGCAGGATATTTTTGCCGGAAATGTAGCCACTGACCAGATTCCTTCTCATTTCCATCCATGCCCAGGGCCAATATCAGGTCTCTTGGGAACAGGAATCATAGCCCGACGGCGTGGCAAGAGCTTGAGGTCTATTTTTCCTACATAGGGGAGCAAGTGGTCGCAAGCCACAGAAATTCCACAAGCATAAAGGAATCTGAAGCAAATTTCGGCTTCGTAATTGTTAACTTTTGGTTGGACTTTAAAGCTCTGTATACTTTGTTCAACACCAGTTTCCACTGTCGATCCTATTATCCTCCGTAGTATCGGCCTCTCTCTTCCTGACAATGCCAAGAGTGCTGCCAAACCTTAGTTTTTCTTTTGTTGCTAACAGATCAAGTTTGGGGAGTCCCCAAGAGTTGAGTCAATACTTGATACGTAACGAAAGAGAATTGGAAACAGAGGGCAAGAGAAAACGTCCTTCCTCTTGACTCTCTTGGCAATCACAGTACTTTCGGGTACAATGAGAATCTCGGCGAGAAGTTTGAACAAGGAATACCGGCCAACCCCTTGGGCTAGATTGTCTTACCTCCTTCTTACGCTTCTTTTTCGTTCGGCCTCGGGTGCCCGTAACTGGCAAACGGCAGCTTGTCTCGGCTAAAGAAATATATTCATTCTCGTGTGCCTATTGACAAAATCCCAGGTTGCGTCAAAGAGCGAATTTTGTGCAGCTGTTGTTCTTTCTTCGGGGCGACGAAATACTTTCTTCCCGAACTTTTTCCTCCGTGAGCTTATTCTTTGGCATATTTTTTTTTTTCAACTTGACTTCGCTATGCTCGTTTTACTCTTGTTGCTCAAGATGGACTTTAAGAAGGAGTAACTGCAGACTTTTAGAAGGAGTAACTGCAGTTATCAGGGGATACGTTTCTGCAAGTTATATCGTTTCAAGGAGTATACGTGTAGATCTCTCTCCTCTTAGACACCCGACGCCCTTTCTGCAGCTCTTCGGAAAGAGTCACGAGCGAGGGAGGTAGCTTAATACATTGTAAGTACACAGCTACACCGTGCATGTGACATACACATACACAGAGAGAGACACAGACAGCGACTCTTGTCACAGAATTGTCAAGCTCCGTGGCTAGTTGTATGCACGTGAAGCTTATCAGAGAGACTTGGGGGCATTACGTGTCAGGTCATGAGCTGAAGCAAAGCCGTTGGAGTTCAAGCCTGCAAGCGACCTCTTCTTCCCCCCGAAACTCTATACATTGTCAAGTACAATCCAATTACAAAGTAGCTCTCTACATGGCTCGGCGGAGAATCTCCCTGTTCCCTAACAGCCAGCTACGGCCACCCTTCGATTTACCTCGTAAATCTTCCTTACTTGTGGACGATACACGACTAAAGCTAATCTCTAATGTAGACCCACGACTACAAGTCACTTCACTCACCGGAAAGACGAAACTTGACAGAGATAACTCTAACCCAGCGGTTTCTAATTGACAAAACTTAGCTGGACTACCCAAGCCAAAGGGGGGCTTGAAAGTCCTACTACCCTAGAACTGGACGAGCTACTAAACGTCCACAAACCCAAATTACTTCATTACATGAGTCAACCTTGTCTCACCTGGACTTAGTGGCTGAAATTTCCTTCCGTATCAACGCTAACTATAGCGACAGTGAAGAAATAAAACAACATACTTAAAGTAAAAAGTCCGTAGAATTCGAGATTATCTAGCGAATTTATCCCATGAAAAACAAAACCTAGCAAAACAAGAAAGAATTGATATTTTTATCCAAGCAATTTACTTGCAGGTCTCTCCAGGGCTGCTTTTTGATGTTGATCAGCGATACGAAAAAAATATTTGCTAGTTATAGTCGCCGTCAAATATTTCTCCCCTGTGTCTCTAGCGGGGATTTCATTACCATGTATAGTATGACCTAAGGTGTATTTTTCATTCCTTCTACGACGTTATTAGAAGTGATGGTTACTTTCGCTGTGTTTATGTACGACATACAGTTTTGTTGTAATTCAATTTCTGTATACTTGCACATCTAGGGGCGCTTGAAGGTCAAACTAAAGATCCGAATGAGGCATGTTTTCAAACAGTCAAATATCTGGTTTCCTTTGCATCTCAAACACAGCGAAAATGGCAAGTGTATAGGATTGAATTCAAGTATTCTGTTGTTTACTTCTCACGATAAGTTAGGGGTTTAGGTGATTTTCAGACAGAATCATACACGTACTGTACACAACACAATTAGAGTAGCATAGCCAGACAATACTACAGGCTTCCGTTGTGTTTATTACAGCACACGGTAAACACAGTCCTCATCCTAGGAAATTCACGCTCCAAAGTTTCGCAATCCTACTCACAACAAGTTTTCCTGCTTCCATAAAGCTCCATCGGACTACGGAAACAATAAGGTCTGACTGCCTTGTTGACTATGTTAGGTGGTCAACTATGAAGCACCCATTTCCTTTGTATAGGTCCAGTTTGACTTTGCTATTCCTCACTTTCGGGACTGCTATTACGCATTATCTTTCTACAACTTCGGTGGAGGCAAAACTTTGCCTTCCTAACCACAAGCTATAATAAGCATTCCGGCAAACATAAAAGGCCTCGTCTTCTTCGTCTATAGAAAGTTACCCGGGAGAACTTAGGCATCTTGCCTATATAGACTCGAATTTACTTTCCTAGACTTGAAGCACAAGAGAACAAGACCGTCTGGGCATAGCTAAATGTCAACTACCGCAGTAACGTTGAACAAAGCTAGTTTTATCCTGAGAGGTGCACAAAAAGAATTGCGCCTTTCTGGCGCAAGGAAGTTACAGGTTACGGAACAAGTTTCCAACAATGCTAAAGATTCTAATCAAAAGTTGGCCTAGAGAAAGAACACAGTTGCTTCATTTCCTCAAAAGAAATAACCACGTCAACCTATTGAGTTCACCGAATAGCGAAAGTATAGGTGGGCAAAAGACGTAGAATGCTATAGAAATAAAAGCTATAAATGATAAACTTTCTTCCTTGGTTGTAAAATAGAGTAACATCACTTGTGGAAGCCATATGGTAACAAGATGCAATTGCAAAGAAACATGTGTAGGCTACATGAGCAATAAAATAGCGTGTTCAAGTTATTTTTCCTTCACATTCTTATTAAAAGTACTGAAATGTGCAATGAAATAGGACCAAAATAAAGCGTAAATTATAAAACGGATTATCATAGTACTGTCCTAAGTTCTGCAGAGCGGGCCACGAGAGTCGCGAAAATCTAAGTGCAATATTCAGTGTAAAAGAAACGAAGTCGCGCTCTGCAGCGAGCTCATCCAGCAACGATAATTAGCGGAGCATATTTAGGCTTGTAGGTATTAGAAAATGTTCGTCGAGCACCGTACTGAACATATTTCCTAAAGATGCTTTAGTACACACACAGAGTAACGTTTATTTTGATAAACGTGGAGTTTAACGCATTCCAATAAGAACTGACCAAACGCCCCGACATGTCATAGAAGCATGAACTTTAGCGCACAAACATAGTGAAAAGTAATTCGACCGCTTTTCTTACGGGAAAATAAAGCTCTTCCCTCCTGCCTCTTCCTTGAGCCATGGAACTGTGACATATGTGAAGGATGAATACGTAGGTTTCGTTATTTTGTAGTCTTACCCCTTATTTTATCTATCAAATACTAGCTCTTCAGCTGAGAGTTTTTTCGAACTATAATACAGTTGGATTGGTTATAAAACTTCTATAATATAAGTTTTCAATAATGGGCATTAGTGAAAAAGCAAATCTGTCCTTGCTTTCAAGCGTCCACCTCGTCTTATAAAAGAGGGTGAAATTTTGTTCCTTCACGTTTTCGGAACGTGAAAGAATTTTAATGGTGGCAACGAACAACACAGGGCCACACAGCTTAAATAGAGTACCAACTAAGTTTATGACATACAACACGGTTGGCAGGTTTCCCTGATATTGATTAGACCCATTGTCCCTTGATGTAAGCATTAATAAATCAAGGCAGCCTGTTGCCACATGCAACTATCAATAACGAGTCGCTTGGGGCTCCGTCTACCACCCCTCCTTTGCTGCCACGCAATCCCTCGTCCCCCACCTCCCAAACCTTTTTTCTGACTTACTATTTTCCAACTTATATTGGTCGGTTCTTTCTTCTTTCATACATTTCCAGAGTCTTTTCTTTCTTCCCTGATTCTGCTGGGCTTGCACACACACACACATACACACACACCACAACAGTTGCAAATCCCTATAGACCTAACGACTTTATTGCCACCAACTTGTCTCTATTACGGGTTCCCAACCTTTTTTGGGAATAGATAGAAAGTCTTTTTCTCGTCCGAAAGACCCCGCAACATGAATCGAATTTAATTCCTTTGAGAACATGAATTTTCTTCGGTCCACTTTGCGTGGGTACACCCTTCACAAAAAGCGGACTAAGTTCAATAGATTCGAGTACCCTAATTAAATTTTGCAAAGCCTTCGACGTGGTCTAAAAGCATTTTGTTTCATTGCAAAAAGGTCAAATGAATTGAGCCAAGTAATATAATGAAGCGAACTTGGGTAATACTCTGGCCGAGCCATAAACTAAAATATAAATAAATAAATTCTTACCCACATCAGTAATTTATATTACTGTTTTCACATAGGATTCTTAATACCCTTAACGCAGCAAAGGTTTTGTAACATAGCACGGACGTCCAGTACTTTAACGATGTAGTTCCGTGTTTCTTATTCGCCCCAGGATAACGAAAGGTATTACTCTCTTCAATATAGTCCTGTTACCATAACATAGGGAGTAGAATATTCCATGGATGTATTAGTGATCTGACACATAACGTCTAATCCCAGCTAGCCCAGGGGTTTATTATGTGTTAAGAGGGCAAAGTTGTGAACGAATTTCAGTCGTTGTGCCTTAGATACAAAGCAACTCCATATATACACGTCCGTGGAGGAGGGCAAGGCAAAAGTACCGGCACGCAAAGTGTATGTCACGCTTGATCGATGGGAATTCCCTTTAGCCTACATGTTGCCAGTTACATGAAGGGTTCACCAGTAGGAACAGTTTTACTTTGGCTTATCTTCTAGCTCGACTGTCTGAAACTTTACGTCTTGAAAGAAAATCATCTCTTCACAGGCCTGCAACAACCCGTATTCTGCCAACGTCTCCCGCCAGACACCATAGAGCAGCACTGCCATCACCAGCCACCACCAACTCTACAAAAAAAAAGCATTTTCAAACGCCTTAACTGTATCCCTTTGGGTCCTCTCCTTACTCGACACGTAATCACCATTTATCTTAGTTCTTGCATAGCTAAAGCCCACGCTAGCGTTCCACAAACAAAAAAAAGAGAAACTATAATAAAGAAACAACGCTTTTAACGTGCCCGAGGGCAAGGAACACTGCAAGATTTATAATGCAAGTTAAAAAATAAAATGTCAAGTTGTGCCTAGTCTAAGTTTATTTCAGCCGCCACCATCCCCCACCTCCTCCAAGCTTTTGGCTAGTCCCTAGAAATTAATAAAGTCTGCTTTATTTGTGTTTATTCCTCGGCTTAAGGAAAAGAAACACCTCTGCATACATACCCAGTAATGCTTTAAGCCTTTCATTTTCCCTGCTACACGCAAGGGACCCCAACTAGAAAAAAATCCTATTGCAAGCCCACGACTATGTAATAGGTGATGGGATTACTCGATGAACCTGTTGTACCCGTCGATAACAAGGTTGGGGCGCCGCAGTGGGAGTGCGGCAAGGGCGCAAGAGGGGAGGAAAGCTAGCGTTTTTGCACAGGGAGACGGAAAACTTTTTGGAGCCTTACAAGGGAGAAGATGTGCTCTGTTATGCGGAAGATGGGCACATGAGGAAGATATGCAAGCGGGTGGTTGGAAAACTACGGCAGGCAAGAAAGAAGAAAGCTTAGGACGAGGGGGGGAGAGAGGGGAATGAGGGAGGTCTTGTGGCACCCAAGCAGCAATTTCTCTTGCCTCAGCCTCTTTTGAAGCAAACCAACCAACAAGCTCATCTTTCCTGCTAACCTCGTCAATGGGTTCAATCGATGCTCATGCAAATGAGTCGCGGCCAAGTTGATGACGCCAAGATTGGAGGTCTATCTCGATCTCTCTCCTCCCCTACTTTTTAATCTCGCTTGTGTTCGCTCAGTAGAACTCCCACATGCCTTGCTTGGCCTCAACGGCATCCCTAATTAAACTCCTTTAAATCTACCCCCACATGCACCCGCCACCACCCTACAACGGAGCCACTTGGGCGCGTAACAACGCTGTTTGATCACATAAAGATGCTCCGAATCTTTTTGGTTTCAATTATGTTTGGGGTACTAAAAATACTGTAACAAAAGCAATAGTCGTTAAAAAAAATGAATTCTAGCAAAATGCCCTTCTGCAAAGACGCAGAATTGGACAGCAGTGACTGTTCCGACCGCGAGCGCTACGTAGTCTACTGCCTCTACAAACAATAGCGTAACAATTAACTATTCTAAATACTATATATTAAGGGATGTTTTGATAGTGGAGCACATCTTAAGATTTTTCTAGGCAAATTAAACGTGATAGATCCCAGTAGGGAATGCCGGTTACGCAAATGCCGAGAAGCTAGAATAGGACCATCTACTGGTCTCGGATATCGTTTACGAATACTATGCATTATATAAAAAATTTTAGTTACGTGTCCATCAAACCTTCAAAACACGCACATGATACGTCTTAAGGGGAGCAAGCTCTTCCTTCTAAACGGTTTTCACAGTTTGAAGCTCTGAGCTTTTAAGAGAATGAGAAAGGAAGATATCTCGGTTTTTATTAGAGATTACAGTGCGATGTTTTGGCCAGAGTTTCACGGGCTAATGGTACTATACTGTCCAAGAGAAAATAAAAGCCTAACAAAAAGACCTTGGGGAGACAGACTATTATTCACAATTTTCTTGTCCTAATCAAATCAGTGCTGGAACACGCTGACGACTCTCCGAGGCAAGAACGGACAAGGGATCTCCCTTGAAATAAGATGGCAGGAGTCGAGGGATGGGGAGGTTCTGAACAAGAAACCTCCCTCTTGGTGTACTGCGTAAACTACGTAAAGCGAGTAAAAGTTGTCTAGTGCTTTGCGACAATGGGGGTATACGCGTGGACCATGGCTAACGGGGTGTAATGTCGAAGACGTGGAAGACTAGAATGTGGGCCAAAAGGCAGGACGTGATGGGGTAACAACTTGGCGGACGGCATGAAAGTACCCTGTGCTTCCCAGCTATCTATGGGATACGGAGCACAGGGGCAAGTGCCAATGCCAACGGCATTATTGAGAAGCACGCGACATAGTGCGCTCCCGAAGAGCGCCCATCAAGCACATCAGTTCTTGTTACGCTGACACGGGTTATTCATTGTCGTTACGCGCCGATTCATCACCGCGATTAGACGAGCAGCAACAAACATAACAGCTCGCCCGCCAAAAGGCTAAAAGCTATAAGTGTATCAGGACCAAATGCTTGCCGTGCACACGGCTTTAGGCACCCGACGGTTAGCAAGGGGAGAAAAGCGCGGTAGGGACCAGAAAGGTACACTATTCCATGCGACGATATGGATATTGGTAGATGAAGCATGACCGAAGGTTTCGATGCCTGCTTGTTTGTGAACTAATAAAAGATTCTCCCCTCACTGCGATTTCTCGCGCCCTTTACATGAGATATCACGTGAACACAGTTTAGATGCGTCTAGAACGTTCGATTTCGCTAGCATTCTCTAGATATGCCTCGGAAGAGAAAGTTCGGTTTCCAGCGCAAGTCAAGCTTTGCCATGAAAAAGGTTTGAATTTACTAGCAAGCCACTGAAATGGTAAGGCGGGGCTGTTGCTCTCAAGGGAACTCTTACGGAAACGAAAATCTGTCCGGAATGTGATAAAGACCGCGGTACGTCAACATTTGGAATAAAGACGAATGATTGCTACAGACTCGGCTAGGGCCTTTTTTATTCTGGGGATCCGGCGTGAATTGGGCTCGTTGCACCCCTCGTCTTTTGCAATTCTTATATTAGCCTTGTTTCAATCTTTACAATATTTTTCTCTCTTTTCTGTTTCTGTTTTGTCAACTAAACGACAACTGCAGACCTACATAAAGTTCAGTCGGCCATGCAGGAAGCTTGGAAGCATAGAAAGTACTGTCATACACACGGACCGAAACTTGGCCCTGGTTTGCATAGCAAGTAAGCAAATGCTGGTTTGCCTGAAAGTTGATGCTTCAAGTCCAAGATCCGATAGGGAAGGGCAAAATAATAGAGGCTGTTCCCTGCCAGTTCTATGCATACAAGAGTTACATGCGAGAGCTTCATTACCCTAGGTCACGCAAAGGATTCACTGCTGGCGGGTACCCTGTGTGTGGTAGCAGCCCCCAAAATTACAAAACTTGCGAATAATATGCTGATAACTATGGTTTCAACTCTTTGATTTGCACCAAGCTTGTCCTTTCTTATCGGACGCTTTCTCTCTCCATCTCTCTCTCTCGCTAAACTTCCAAGTCAGCCCTTAATTGCTGGGCACAGATTTTGTAGTTACCTATCGCAAATTAGACTTTCACCAATGACTTTGGGGCCTCTCACGGATGGGCAAACTCGTACCGAGTATGCTTCTCTTTAGAGCCCTTTCAGCAAAACTCACACTTTAGTCACAATCTCTTTTACGAAACCGCTTTGCTCACTTCGCGTTTCGAAACAAAAGGTATCTTTCAGCCAAATTGCTCTCACAAGAAAGTTTTGCGGAATCCGCTTCAAGTGCCCAACGTTTGATTTACAACACACTCCACAGCGCTATTGGGAATGAAAACTTACCCCATATACCTGACCGAATCACAGGTGATCAATGCATCAGCAACGAGTGGATTTTCGTTCTTGTTTCTTTGCGCCAGGGAATTCGACGACCACCTATCGAGCGTACATTTCAATCCCTTTCGTTCAGTTCACGAAGCATGGAATGTATGGTAGGTACATAAATATTTTGTAACTACCGGAAGCGCAATGCAATATGTACAAGTAACGCGATCTATGGTTTCCACCTGGTTGGGCTATTAGATGCACAAGTAATATACTACACTGCACAAATCTTGTTTCGATCAAGCCCTCTTTTGCTTCTATTGCAATACTTTCGAGGTGCAGCTATAATCGATGAAATATTCACAATTATGAACGCGGTATCTGAAGATCATTTATTTTGTTATCCTTTGTAATACGCATGCTTCCATGTTCTTATCCCTTGCATCACTTATCGCATTAATACGCAACAAAAGCTATACAACTTAATTACACCGTCAAGGCAAATGTATAAGATTGCAAATCGATACTGATTAGCTTTTGACGCAAATGTGTCAGCGTGACGGATAACCGGGGGAGGGGTAGAAGGGGGATACTATCCTTTTCAGTAACGTAAAAGCAATGAAGGGTATCCAAGAAAGGGGTTCAAGTAGGAAAAGGGAGGATACAAACGTGAGTACGTCGATATTTCTGGCTACGCGTCATCTAACCTGGCAGAAATGTTCATGTGAATTAACAAACCTTTTTATAACTTGCACTTATTTCTTCAAGACAAGAATGCTTCTCCCAAACTAAGAGCTACTGAACAATTTTAGGTATTGAAAGAAAAACTGTATTACATGACTTAGGAGAAATATGTTGACGTTCACTGAATTCGCACAACGTCCGTCCAGGAACACGTCTGAGAAACGTAGCTTTACTGAAATTGGAAGGAGAAAGTCCATTAAAGAAGTGAAAGACAAACAGGCTATGCGAACTTTTGATCGGTCCTGGTAACAACTGTTTGAATTGTTGGAATTTTGGCGACGCACGGGACCGTTAGTAACGTTCTTGCGTTGGTACTCTTTTTTTTCTGTGGGTGCAATATTCTGCAAAAACGGAAGGAAGTTTGTCGTTCACACGAACCTTCCATTGCTGCTTTCCAGGTCATGAAGTAAGAGAAACGTTTGAAGAAAATTAAGAAAAAAAAGTTAGGTACTTAGTCCCCGACCGAGTTTACGGGCAGCCTCGGGGCTTCGCTCCCTAAGCTGCGAGAAAGTTTTCTTGCTGGCTCGTACTGCAATCTATCTTTGCTGTTGGCAAGTGCAACCGGGAGGTTGGATTGCTGACAAAGAGATAAGGTCGCATAAAGCAACTTGTAAAAGGGGAGTCAGCTCAAGATGCGAAAGCAACGAGATAATCTGATTGGGGCACTGCTACCCCGTCCTAATGATCCCAACGTCGAAATCGAATCGGTACGTAGTGCTGAGGCATCAGCACAAAAATATGGCATCTTGGGACCAGACGTACCTGACCTCAACTAGCATCAGCTTCCTAACCATATATACTACCGAATATGTACATAGACATACAAGGGACCTGCGAACAACAATGTTATCAATTACTCATCAGTACTACGAATAATTGGACATAGCTATATTCCTTAGATATACGTTAACGTGCTGATTGGTTAAGTTTACTTACGCAATCTGACACCGTCGGAATCAGCACACATGTGATTAAAAGACGCCTACTAGAAACAACAAGGGAGAGAAATGCGTAGTAAGGGAATCTAGAGCCTGAAATTTATTTCACAGGCTCCTCGTTATATCACACCTACCGCAATCACTCCATGGCTCAACAACTTTTCTGTTAATGAGGAACCTTAAACTCCCCGCACCAACATCAAAGGGTTTCCTAGAGTTGGGACCTCATCCAAAAGGAGCGTTTACTAATAGACGTGGAGAAGGAAAATTAGGAGTTTACGCTAGTACGTTCCAATTGAACCACCAAAACCAACGCATCAATATTATACGAAAGAACTTTGAGCTGCCTCGTGCTTAACAACATACCTTTATCTGGCAACACGTACGGAGAACGGACAATTTACACACTTCCCTGTGTGATTTACTTTGATGGAAGCCGAAAATAGAAGAACACCCTCCATGTGCTGAATTCACAAAAGATGTATCGGATATTTGGAGTTAATTAAATTACTAAATATTCTTATTTAATATGTTCTTTGACCAGGACTTCTGATACTTGTGTCTAACAATATTTGTTTAAGCACTTTGCGGGGCAATTCGAAACACCAGCGAGCTTTTCTTTATTTTTCCCATTCGTATCGGACTAAAACGTTTTTGATGAATATCTTGGGATTACTTACACTGCACATTTTTATCTGAGCTCTTCTGTTAACATAATTTACATAATACATGAGAGCAGGGCCGTGCCCAGGATTTTGGTTCCGAGGTCGTTATGAAGTTTCGGGGTGTGTTTTCCATACGCAATTTTTTTCACACTTGGTAGTCGCCTATGCTCACAATTATAAAATTTAACATTTCGGGGGTCTTAAAAAAAAACCAACTCACCCCCTGGGCACTGGGTGCATGAGAGGTTACTGATAAAAGAATTTTAATTTATTTTTATTTTCTTAGTTTACGCATGCACACTCTTAATTTTAACGCATCCAATTCAAAATGACATTTCTATAGAAAAATCTTGCTATAACGTACACCGATTATAACTAACAATTTACTATAGCATACAAGGTCCACAGGTCCCGGCGAAACGTCTTTGTAAATGTATAGGGAAAGCATCGGCTATAACGAATTCGCCTATAATGTATTTTCGGCTATTGCGTACAAAAACTACGGTCCTTGTAGCAATTTACACATACTTTATCCTTCGGCTATAGTGAACACTAGCGCTGCCATGCCTTCAGGAAATGCACAAGAAACAATCGTCCTAGAGGGAAAATTTGTGTTCTACAAGATCACGATATTCGAGCTAGTGTTTTAGATTTTCAGTAGGGATCCTCATATAAGCCCCTTTGTTTCTTTCGCTCTCAAATGACCTCCACTGGCCATACGTGATATCTGTACAGTACGGTAGTACTTTATATAATGCATTCAAGACGAAAAAAAAATCTACCTCACTTTTCTCGAAAACGACAGAAGCTACTGCAACTCGTTAGATACTGAAAAGTGCAGAAAGAAATCTAGATGGAAAATTCGTAATTTTCATTGTCGTCGGTTCGAAAGGAGCGCTGATATGTGTAACTGTTTGAAAAAATCTCGCAGTCCACTCGCATTCTTTCATACATCTTTTCGAGGCCAGGTCAGGAAAGGAAGGGTTGAGCTAAATGAACCTTGCCATCTGGGGAACAGTTTTCGGTTGCGGGTTCAAGGCAGCAGCTTCAGGGCTGTAAGCGGAACAGGGACGCGAACACTTACTCCCCATTGTAGTATTCTATGCAACATATGGTTGCAAAAGTAGGGTTTTGTTCTTGAAATCCGATAAACACTATTGAACACACCTTACCCGTATATGCTTTGTGATCTTTTCAGTTCGGAATACATCGTAATGCGGGGTTTGTAGTTGAACTGTACCCAGGACTGCTCCGCAGGGACCAAATGCTTTTGGTAATGTACCTTTTAGCTGCAAGACAGCTTTCGAGAGCGGGTTGGAGTCGGGTAAAGAAAACGAAGAGATCATTTGTTTGAAAAACAAACTATTACATACTGCATTGAAAACTATCCATTTTTTCATGCTGCCCTTATTCTATAATTATGTGTTTTGGCCTATGCCGTACACATGCCTAAATCCGGCCCTGTGTGTAGCTGTCTAAATTGATGGACAACATTTACGAAACATTGTAACGTTGGAAGCCTGAAATAAGCTATAGAATGTGAGGACAAAATCAAAAGGGAGAATATAATTCCTTAGCAGTACTGGGCACATTTGTCGTTAAGCGAGTGAGTTCACAGAAATGAAATTTTTACATTGTATTTCTCCCTCAAAGCAGTGATATTTTAACTTCGATTTGCATCGTGATACGGACTTTAAAGCATGTATTCCGCCCTGGCCTGACCCACAGGCAGCAAAATGGTGACTTATGCAAACCTAATAAGCACAAATATTCTTCTACACTGTAATAGCACGTAAAACTGTTGTACATTCATATCTTTCAGCGCCTCATTATCTCGCTGTGTTATTTTTTAGGATGTCAGTAATCGTACTAATGCATATTAAGAAAACAACAGAAAAATACACGATATAAATAAACTAAAAAATTAAGATATTAAAAAGGATAATACATTCAAACACCAAAAGAAAAGATATATAAATTTACTTGACCCATTCTGAAGAATCATTTCACGTGTATCAGAGCAATTAGTGCATTATTGTGCCACCCCTTCCAGTTCGTCAAGGGTTCGTCCCAATAATGAACTAATTGCTCTGACATACGCGAACTGAGTCTTCAATATAGGTCTGATAAATTTATATCCTATCTTTTATGGTTTGAATGCATTAGCTTTTCTATTTTTTAAATATTTTTTTTCTGAGTTTAATACAAGAAAGAACCTGTTTGCTCGACTATGCTCTATTGTTTCAGGAAGAAAATGGCAAAAAGGCTGCTCTTGTGAAGCGGCTTCCATTTACACTTGACATGCTACGTGAAATAGTAGACATGACAAAATATGAGTAAAACTACTTTCTATGGTATTTCGAGTTAATATTGGCTATTACGTACATTCAGTTATAACGTACAGTTTTCCGTCCCCCTTGCGTGTGCGTTATAGCGAGAGTTCACTTTATTTGTAGACGTGTCCAATGGTGAACGGCAACGACATCTCTTGTATAGTTGATTATCCATAACTAAACAGTATTGCATTGCTCAGTTGGCACAAGGTTCGCGATCTCATAGTAACTCGAATATCTGAAAGTCAGCTTTTCTTCTCACATTCGGTGATGACCACTAGTAACCCTAATGAATGATAGGACAGGGTACTTTACGTCATTTATATTAAATTCCACCGGACTACAAGCGGAGGTCTCCGACAGGTCTATTAAACGTACCAACGACAAAAGAAATTGAGCGTCATGGAATTTGAAGAATGGTACCGTACGTTACCTTGTGATTTAGGCACAACTTCTTCGCATTTGTTTTGACCCTCTGTCGTTGAATATCGAACTCGATGGAATATTGTTATGTATAGAAGCTTCCCTTCATGGACAAGTTTCCTTTGAAAAACGCGTCATTCCGACAACGGCGTATATTCATAACTTGGAAATCATTCGAATTTGTCGACGGAAAACTTTTTTTCTTACCACAAACTAAAAGATTGATATTGAGTGAAGTTCACTTGGTACACTTTTGCAAATTTAATCTGGTATACTCTGAGCAAAAGGCTGGCAGCAATTTCCTTGCTTTAACGCATCCAGTTCACTGAAATTAACACCGTCAATGCAGGTACGGTTATTTGTAGTCACTTATGCACTCATTGAGTTACTTGAATACTTCGCGCGTTGGCAGGGCTAACGAGCCGCCCAGGTCTAGGGAAAGCTCATCATCACAAACTGGGATTCTCTGGCCACATTTTCAGTTTTCCCGGCCAAATAATGAGCAAAAACCTTCCATGTGAAGGATACCATACAACAAACACCTTTCTGATGTATAAATCCATGTCAAGCACGCAGTTTTTTTTTTTCCCCAACGTGCGAAAAGCAGGGAGTATCCTGTCCTACTAAAATTCTCGTTAACACAGCAGCTATATCACAGACGCAGATTTCTTAGGTCACAGGAAAAAATCCTAAACTTTCCATAGTCTGGTTGATGATATTTGAGAAGGGTTACATAAATGAACTAACTGAATACATATTCAAAAGAGCCGTGATTCACGAATCTCTTTTGCAAAGAAGCTCAAAAAATAAAGGGGCATTATGTAAGGTATGTATTCATTAAATGACCTCATCGTTATTTTCTTCTAAAATTCGAAGGAGATCTGGTAGGTTAAATGAAACAAGTCGTACATAACGAAGTCTCCTTGTCAAGAAATTCCAGTAAACAAAACAAAAAAAAGGAAAATATAAACTTATTCAGCGCAGTGAAGTCAAGCTGTTTTACGTTGCTCTGTCGTCAATTTATTCGTCCGTAATGTCAAGTCTAGTTTACCCTACGGCCGACCATATGTGTTGTCCGGCGCGGCCCCGGGTAAATCATGTGTATCGTTATGTATGTGTGTGCATATTGTATTCCTCCTGCCCTTAAAAGTCGTCTCGAGGACCCAAGCCGATTATGTAAATCCAGCACAAGGCGAGAAAATTACACTCGTCGCGTACACCCATCCAAGTGTCCCTACCGCCATCCGCCGCTTGTCAGTGTCCCACGTGACGTGTGCCTCCTTACATGTAAATGAAATTGAATCTGCAAACAACACGAAAAAAGAACAGAAAACAACGGTTGGTTATACGGCCGTACAAAGTCTTCCCATGTTACTCAATATCTTTCACACTTGTGATAAAAAACAGAGCTAAGATGATTCTGTAGTGATCAATCTCACCACAAGGCACCAAACTCTGCGTTACTTCCACTTCTTATTTTCACTAACACCAAATTAAGATTTAGCTTCCTGACATACCAAAACTTTGTACAAAATTTATCTTTTTGATATCCTAAACTCCTGTATATGAACGTAAGGTTACGTTACGAGCTCAAACGGTGAACATCTTAAGTCACATAGTTTAACACCACATGAACTTTAAGTTGCCAGTCGCATCTCTTGCTCTGTCAGTGAAAGGATGGGAGAATGTATCCCGAGTCTTCTTTTAACATGGGGGTTAGAGCTTGAAAACTGCAGCAGCAAAAACTTGAAGCAATGTTCCCTCGGGCAACAGAATAGAGGGAAGAAAGGGAAAAAAAACACCACCCTTTGGCAGGAGGAGCAAAACCGGCAGTCGGCGATCAACGATGACAGCTCTTATTCAACTGGCATAGGAGAAAAGTTTCTTCGACTTTGCTTTATGGCCCGGCATTGAGCACTATGATAAAACCCAAGTACCCCCTGCCTTCGATATATAGCCCTTTTGCCATAGTTGTATAAATATACGTTGTATGGTACCCCGCCCAAATATCAATTCAATAGATAAACCCTCCCTTTAAAAAAAAAAAAAAAAAAAAAAAAAAAAAANAAAAAAAAAAAAAAAAAAAAAAAGAGAGAAAAAAAAAAGAGAGAAAAAAAAAAGAGAGATGCAACATTTTTGGCAGAACCAAAGCCCATGCGACCGCCCGAAACATACAGCCGAAGTGCATCACATACATACGAAAGATATAGCTTGAAAGTACCGCCCCAAATCACGAAGCACCCATCCCGGGCAAGGAGGTATCGCCTGCGAAAGGCTTAATCAATGCGAAAGCAAGATACTGTCTATTCTTCGTTTCTTTAGCTTAAAGGCAAGAATGTTACCTTACATTGTACTGTTTTAAACTCCATTTGATATCTTATTCTCACAACGTATCCTACTTACGGTGATAATGTAAGTTTTCTGGGAGTTTTTTTAATTCGGTAGGCAAAAGGCTACATAAAGTATGATGCTAATTAAACTATTACACATATTACTTCTCTGAAGTAACTCCATCTAGTGCAATCATTAAATTTCAACACGCGTGCGGTGATAAATACACAAGTATGTGACGCATTAAATTAACGCACTTCATGTCAACAAAAAAGTTCGAGCTAAAATAGAAAAATGCAATTTTGACTTTGAAACAAGTTTTGGAAAACAGCATAAAACGGAAAAGACAAAGCTATAAAAAACAGAACTCTGAGGAACACACTCAAACACCATTGAGCAAAACTGTCTTTCACGCGATTTTTTTTCACTATTACTAACTGCTGAAGAGAACTACGCCGTTTTAAATGTCAGTTCACTCTTCCTGTGCAGCAAAGACACTAGTAGCACACATGCTTTTTACCATTTGCAACATTAATTACTTTAGATAGCTCCAAAAAAAATCAACAAAACAACCAAAACGATTAACGTGAATAACGTCTCACGAATTCAATGTAGTAGAGAATGGGGCAGGTCGTGACCTTTTTCTCAGCTTTCTTTCTGTAGGCCTCCGTATGTAATGGAACGGAACACTTTTTGCGATTTACAACAAGTAGAGGTCCCCTACACTATTTATTGAGTTGGTAGTTTTCTGTTTTGGATTACGGGAAATGAGATGCGCTCATTTTTTTTTTAAACTTCACTCTCTGTCCCGAACTACCCCAGGCGATAGGCAATTCAGGACTTACGTGAGACACATGAGGACAAGCAATTTTAGCAGCAAATGTCACGAAATTATCGTT
This sequence comes from Triops longicaudatus, assembly GCA_022885665.1. NCBI lineage: Eukaryota > Metazoa > Arthropoda > Branchiopoda > Notostraca > Triopsidae > Triops > Triops longicaudatus. The sequence continues at coordinate 381,239 of JAGQDJ010000013.1, forward strand.
TTTCATTCATAAGTTGCATCTGCTACAAAGGATAACACACTACAACAAGGAATCAGTGCATAAGTTTTAGCAGCAAATATCAAGGAATCAATTTAGTTAACACACACACCAGAAAACAGGAAAAATGAGTTAAATCTCTGTTCAGTGTTTGTCCCCATGTGTTCGTACAACCCTGTCCCGGTGTGCCTCTAACACCATTTTGATCTTGAAATTTAACCTCGAAGTACAAGAAAGATGTCAGTGTCTACCTACCATACATTAATATCCTATCCGATCAGCTTGCTGAAGAGCTTGCTAGTGTAAAAGTCGACAACCTTTAGAACTGAATAACGCCTGATACGAAGTCAGCAACACTTACACGCACAACAATTACTGACGTTTTTCACACTAACATTTGTACCTGCTGATGACTGAGGTAAAACGAATTGTATTTTAACCACAATAACGGCCTGATTAACAAGTATCTAAAGGAAATTATTCAGCGAATATTCCTTTTTCTGTCGTGAAATATCTCTAATAACCCGATTATGATAATGGCTTGTTCTTCCTCGTAGCACTTTGTCATTGGTAGAGTATTTATACTACTTAATTTACCACTTCAGTCTTCTCTTGTATTACCGCGCCATTTTGTTTATGGCTTCTACGCTGTTTCCCTTTCCTCTAAAAGTCTAATCGCCAAGTGACGCATGTGAAGATTCTGTGCTTGGCAGTTTTGAACCTCAACATTTTTTAAGATGACTTTCCATATTTTTACCTCCGTAGTGGGCACCAGCTAGATTTAAACAGTAGGTTACATTCTAAATAGACGGCACTTGCGTGACAAAGACAGCCAGACAGCACTGCCACGCAGCTATCGCGTGGCAAAACTTTCCATTGTTGCACAAGTCCCGTGTATCTTAAACGGGACCTGTTCCTTGGCTTTAATTCTTTACAAGGATTGCCCATCATGGACAAGACGGAACACCTCCCTTTTAGTGTGCTGAGAACTCAAGTCAGTTTTCATCCTACATGAATAAAACATTGCCCCCAAAAAATGTGCCTGAAAGCAAGCTCGAAAAGCGTGTGTTGCACTTAGTCTTTTCACCACGAAGCATTTCGTTTGTAACTTTTACAAAAATTTTGCTTCTCGACTGGAAAGTCGGACACGCAAAGGACCCCAAGTCTTTATGTGATTGCTTGGGTGCAAAAGCCATGTTGACCCGCTACTCACCGACGACGTGACTCTGATTTGGTTTCTTATGGATAGTAGCTTTTAGCCTAGGTTCTAGAAATGGTAATGGTGCATCTTTCCCCCGTCTGGATTCCATACGCAGTTATCATCGATAACCATAAAAAGGTGCTTGCTATCAGAACCACCACTACTATCAATGAGAGCACTCCAAACAGGATCCGTAAAATATGGAAGGAAAAAAGTCCAGCTTTCGAACAAGAGCCATACGCGTAAACATTTCTGACGCCATAACTGATTCCGATTCCAGAAAGAGGGACGTCCGGCGACCATTGGCGACGACTATTCGTACTGTCACAAAATCTTACGCACTTTTATGCACTTCTTCCCCCCAAAAGCGGAAATGTACTTAACGAAAATGAAGAAAACAAACAGTACGGAGCTGCCATGTGGGGTTTAACACATAGAATGAAGTTGTAAAATTTTGATACAAAAATGGACACCCTTGTAGACATTGTGCAGTGTCCCGTTTTTGCTTGTACAAGATTTTCAAACATAGTTGAGAACGCTGAAAGGAAAAGTAATTGATTAGGAAAAATTTTGAATGAAAAAAAAAGTTGACGGCCTTAGCGTTTTTCGTTTTTCGCTGCCGCGGGATGGGAAAGCTGTTCATTTTTTTTTTCACAACTTCTCTCTTCATTCCAGCACTAGCAACACGTTCTGTTCTACAGCTAAGGGTAAAGAGAGATCCGCACATTATCCTCGTTGACAGCAAGATCTCGTTAAGATAAGAGCCTCGATGAGACAGCTTCATTCAAAACTTACTGGCTACATGACAAGCAAAGCCAGAGAGTTTGCCCTTTTTTCTTCGAAAAGCGCATCAGATAAATGCACAAGCCCATATCATAAAAAGACAAAAATAATTCCAAAACGAAGCCAATCTCCAAGAGGGGCGGGAGACGTGGCCAAAAAAGTTCTACGGCTCGCACAACCTTCCACAGTTTAAAACACATTCAACAATGCGTTAAAAGCTTTCAATAATTTGGCGCTAACGTCAGACTCCAAGGCTTCTAAACTCGGCACATCTCAATAAGCTACGATTTGCTTCTGAGTTTACGTCGTGATCTGCGAGGATCCATGTTACTCGTTTTCTTTTACCATGCAGCTAATGATTACAGGAGCCACCGAACAACCGTTGCTCGTGAAATTAACTTTTCAAACTTCTACAGTAAAATTTCGCTATAAGTACACAAGTTATAACGAACAATCGGCTATAACGTACGAAGTCCAAGTACCCTGGAAACACGCCTACGTAAATGTACAGGGAAAGCGTCGGCAATAGTGAATTCGGGCTGCAACTTATTTTCGCCTATAACGTACAAAAACTCAGGTCCCTTTGTCAATTTACACGCTGGTTTTTCCTTGGGTTATAGTGAACACGAGCGCTTTCATGCGTTAACGCATTAAAAAAAAAAAAAAAAAAAAAACTTAGAGGGAACTCTTTTTTCTCCCCACAAGATCACGCTACTTGAACTAGTGTTCCAAGTTTTCGGTACGATAACACAAACACGTACCTTTGGTACTATCGCACTCATGTAACTCCCACTTGCCATTTATGTAATAGACGAAAACAGAAGAAAAAATTATATTGATTCGACAATGTGCTTCATTTTTTCCCATAAAAAAACGCACAAAAGGATGCTCTTACGAAGCGGCGTCCATAAACACTTGAAGCGTGACATAATAGAAATGACGAAAAATAAAAGTAAAACTATTTTCTAAGTGATTTTGAGCCAACACGTGGAATTGGTTATAAAAAATATTACCGTCCCCTAGTGTATATGTATAGCGAGGTTTTACACTGTTGCCCTAAGGCAATTCCCACCTTACGCTCAAAGATGATCGCACCAGGCAATCAGTTTCAGCTCTTATAAAACGACAAATACAACAACTACTTCAATACAATTCGGGATCCGTCAACAAGTTGAAACTGGAAGTTGTGCAGCGTAATTTGTTAAAAATGAGCAACATTGCAAACATTGCAGTTGCGTTCTTCGGAAAATACTGCTTCACAACAAAACAAAAGAATGATCGGCGCTGCTAAATAACGCTTCTAAGAAAAAACTATGTCGTTCAGGTAAAGTAATGCTTACACTGCAACTCACGCAAGTACCGAGAAATGCGTACCTTCGTCTAAAGTTTGGTCGGAAGATGCTAGAAGTCGCACAATATCATTAAATTGAACAAAACAAAAGTGTAACGGTTACATTACAATTTACCTCGAAAGAATGATCGGCGCTGCTAAATAACGCTTCTAAGAACAAATTCACGATCAGAATTGGAGTAGAATCAGTACCGTTTGTTACTAAGTAAAAATAGAAAGAAATCCTGTCTTTTTCGCTTGACGATCACCCGCTAGGTACTTCAGTGAGAATTTTATCATTATACCCGTGAATTAAGGTGAAATATAAAAGAAAGTAAGGTCAAGCAGTTTGTGAGAATACATTTTACTATTATATAAATCAGTAATGACAACTGACACAATCAGAAGTGTCCGTAATTGGTAACGACAAAATTGAAGTTCAACTATGCTTATTTATTATTTTTAGTAGCTGTTACGGATTGGAGAACTTCAGAACTACAGAGAGTAGCGCGTTTACGGAAGACCAGTTGCTTTAGGAAGTTTAAGAGTGAAACATAATTCGTGACACCCTCAGTTTAATGAGGTTTAACTATGTTTCAATATTTGTGAACCCATTCGTAAAATAAAACATGCGACCTTTGCACACGACCAAAGATCAAATGAAAGCATCCCCCTTAATTAGCTTAAAGAAGTTGAAACTAGGGGAGGTGTTGTCCGTAAAATCAGACTCAACAAGTTATATGACACTACCAGGCAATGGCATGTTTCACCGCAGGTGTTTTTTCTTTACGGCCAGATCGTGCCAGTAACTGAATATAAAGTTACACTACTCCGCTCCTTTTATGCAGTTTCGCTAAAATATTTTTACTGTCAAACAGTGCTTTGTTTTGCAACATTACATCTACAGATAGCAGCCCATAAAAATTTGCACTAAATTACGGTTAGATAAAAAAAAGAGACACAAAAATAGGAAACATTATTGTCTACTTTAAATATGTAGTGTATTCGTAATTTTATAAGTGGTATTGATAAAACTGAGCTTTTGACCGCAGCCTGCAGTTACTTCCAAGCTCATTAAAAATTAGATCTTAACACTATCACCTCCCTCTTTCTCCACTGTTACGTGCATATTTAACAGGTTGGTATGGCTTGACTTGTCAAGTCCTTCTCCAGCTTCAACAAGTCCTAAAAGAGCCCGGACTTTCTAAGTGTACAGCACCTTTCTTCCAATTCCTTACTCGAGGGGTTTTAAATATATTCCCCAAGAACAACACAATGTGCCCAAAGAATCAGGAGAGTTTTGGTGCGAAGAGAGGGAGAAGCTTTGGCAATCATTTATGCACTCAGAAATAGCACTCAGAGTGCAACTCATCTCTTACGTTCCTCTCACACCCCTCCTCACACCCATCATTTGAAATGCAAGAGCGAAAGAAAAAAAAAAAAGACGACTAAGACATTGCATTACAAATTCCGTGCTTACTTAGCGCACTGGCTCTCAATTCTTTTTCCAGGGAAAAGGGGGCACGATCCTGAAAATTGTCTCTTTGAATGTTGTCCCCATTACGAGCTTGCGCTTATGTTGTGCGACAATTCGACGTGTGGTGACTAGATGACAAAGGAACCTTTCCTAACTCACCTTCTAACTACCTTAAGCTTAGCTATGCACTTCTGTAATGGGAGTCGTTGCAAGCATCCCTTTTTAGACCCTTTGGAAACGACACAAAGAGAGTCAAAGAACGAAAAAAAAAGCAACAAGATACCTTGCACCTCCTGGCCGCCGACACAGCAGAATCCTTTTTCCTTTGAACTAATTGACACTAGTTACACGATGTAATTGAGCAGACGTCTCGCAACAGGGACGAGGAAAGGTTAAAAAGGGAATTTTTTACTTAACTTTTTTCCCTTTAGAGTTATCTTCTTCTTTTTTGAAAGACAACAATTTCTTCCATTAATGCTACCTTTTAGTTTGGTCACTATGTCGAGATTCATCTCCCCCTCTCCAACGAGAACACGGGAAGCTGGGGGAGCTCTCTTTCTCGTCTTGCTAGGCTTAGGAGCGGATTAACACCCCATGCAAGCTAAGAGCCCTAAGGTCGCATTACTGCTGCTTCTTCAACAAGCGAGACAGCAGCACATCCTTGTATCTTCGCATCCGTGACGTGACTTGCATGCAGAGCATGCTTAGCCCAAAGACCTGTTTCGCAACCACTGACGACGGCAAATCTCTCCCGTTACCATATCATCAATGCCCAAGTAGACGCATTACCCAAATATATTCCTTCAACACTTTTCAACCCCCTACTCACCAAAATGCTTTTAGTTCCAAGAGTACTGGTAGAAGACAGCTGCCTTAACGCACTTAAGAACTCCTATGCCTGTTTCCGCATAATAGTGGGCATCACTTTGACCCAATCAGGCACCTTGCCCACTATAACGAAAAAAAAATAAATACAGAGAAAATACAACGTCGTTGGCATTTCTATGAGAAAGATCTCGTCTTACACGTCGGCCTGTTATACATCAGGTCTTAATAACCGAGCGAAGTGGGCGGAGGAGAGAGAGAAGTCGTTTTGTTGTGCTGTACATCGACCCGATCGGATGTGACTTAGTCCGTCTGTCACATTGTTTATTATGTAATAACAAAGCCTGCCAAGTTCCGGTGCGTGTTGCACGCTTTGACACCGACACGACATTAATAAAACTCCCCGCCATGATGAGGCGGCCGGTATTAGGGAATGCATCTTGTCTTACCTCCTTGATGTTTGCCGGAATTTAACGGGCACCATTTCTAATTTTGGCACAGGTTTAAAGTTAAATTTTCCCTACTGTCGAATTCGCGAGTTGACTAATTCAAGGCCTTGTCTTCCCTTCATTTCAGACACAATTACGCTCAAGTCGATTAATATACTTGTTCAAGTTGTGGTTGATAAGTCAGTTGACAAAGCTGTACTAATCTTTTGCGCACTAGAATCATTTTAGACAAAAACAATAAGGCGTAGTGAAAGACAATACACAACACGACTTTACCTTCCGTAACTGTAAAAAATTATTAAATTAACTTATTAAGTTATTAAACTTACAAAAGCTTTCGATAACTGCAATACTGGCTGTCACCGCGATCACATGATCCAAATTCAAACTAATTTGATAACGTGCCATCACCCACGATCCGACTGTACAGAACTATGTTTACTGTTCTCATGTTTATGGATAAAAAAAAATCCTTTAATCGTACCATACCCTAAAAAATAATTTAATCTGATTAACTTAAATTCACTTTCAACTGACAAACTTAATTTAAAAATTACAGCGTTTGGTTAGTTTTAAGTTAACTGACATACAACGATTGACATAAGAATTCAATTTTGAAAACTATAGCTTTAAAAAACGGACCATGTAAAACTTTCTAATTTCCGCGAAAACTTGCAAAATAAGTACTTCCGCTAAATTCTTTTCTCAACTTTCGGTATCTGAGCAACAAACAAACTTATTCTTCCTTATTTCTCTTCTCATCCAACTTATTGTTCCTTATTTTACTCCGAGTTTGATTTGTTATTTATCGTCATTTCCGTTTAAGAACCTACAAACAAATTAAACTGAATTTAACAGTAAAATGCTGTTATGTTACGTTTGTTTGCGTTGACCAGACTTTTGAACCAGCTCTAAATCTGGTTCGCTTTTCCCTGAATTGGCCCAATTCTGATGCAAATTGCACGACAGTGACATCTGTTTCCAAGTTGATTGTTTTCAATTTTAAAATGTTCCTGCCACGTATAAAAAGGAGGATTAATGTGCAGGGTGGACCACAAGTCCACGCACATTTGTAGTTCAATTATGCTTATTTAGTATGCTTATTAGTCATCGTACTTTTGCATGTGAAAATGAAAAAAAAAACTACGCGCAAAACATTTTTCGATAATACTCACCCGCCGTTCGGGACTCATTTCTTGACCTAATCGTGATGGGCCATCTTGAGGGCCGTTAGAAAACCGCAACAATTAATTGAAAGTCCAACCCTCGGCTTTTAATTTTTAATTTAGTAACGAAAAATCTCTTGTTACTAGGATATCAACTGTGATATTCGCAGTGACAGATATGGCGCCATGTTTAGTAATTTCGATTTAGGAAGCATTCCTGTTGTCATGTTTTGAAAGACTTTTCGAACAGCCTCTTTGAATCGCCACTATGTTAAAACAAGCGCCAAAAAAATTCGGCAAATCACGAAGTAAAACATAGCGCCGTATTTTCTCTATAGAGAACAAGAATGATACATTGATACTTTAGGCCTATAACAAGTACGTTTTACGCTTACGAAGACATTTTTTCTTTTATATCAGAAACGACGACGGATGTGGCTGGAACTTTCTTTCAATGCTGGGTTCACGAACAGTACGTAAGACAGCTACCATCATAATCACATGAATGGCTCTTACAGGATGCAGGATGATTACATGTCCGACAGGTCTTATTGACACATTTGTCATGCGCACTAATTTTTAATTGCAAAAGAACATAGGGGTGCTGGGACTAATGACCCAGCCTGTACTGTAGGTAATTGTTCAAGCTTACAACGCGAAAGTTTCATGGACCATTTCTCGTTTCCCGAAAAGCAACGAAGTTTACAATTACAAAACATTTGCGCCCCATCAGTTGAAAGAGTCGCCATGGCTAACAACCTTAAGTTTCCCTTACGACTCGAGGTTTCCAACAGAAAGTTCATTACTCCAGAAATTCTGTTCGACGTTCGGGATACGGGCAAAAAATCGAAAACGAACTTATACATATGAACTACATGCAGCAGACAAGCTCCACCGTTCCAGAAAATTCTACTTATTTGTTGCTTCATGTTTGGAGACCCACGAGCCAGTTGGTGTTCACCAAACAAAAAGGTTCTCGTTGACAACCTCGGTACGAGCAACCAACCTCACTACTCACTCGCTCTCTTTTCGTTCACCCACCCATTCTCCTCCTAAAAATAGGGAAAATAGATAATACAAACGGGAAATGACAGAAGAAAGAGGAGCCAAAGCAAGTGTGTTTCGTTCCAATAAATGCTCATTTCAATTCACGAAGGGAGCGTAGGCCCTCGTTTCTCTACCCCCCTGACTCCCAGTTCACAGGATATGGCACTATTTGCCATTCAGGACAAGCCCTCTTCGCAAGCTGCCTCTCTTCCAAGTCTTCTTCTTCGCTGGAAGGTAGCTTCAAACACCAAAAAGCTTGGTATCTTTGTCCCTCTTCTACACAGTGTGCTCTTTTTTTCCTTACTTCATGTCGGTTATACAGTACAGTACCTTTTTTGCCCCTCTTCCATACCAAAGAAGAACTATATACATTCCCCAGCCAAAGAACTTGAGACAAATATCTACACGCCCGGCTAGACCTCATATAACCTTTTCTCTCTTGTTCCTTTCCCATTTTTTAAAGAATAAAATAGAAGGAATTTGCATGAGCCTTTCCTCAGTATACACCCTACCCCACCCCCACCCATTCTTTAGCTTACACGAACCAAGTCAGTGTGTCCTTTTCTCTCTGACTTGGTCCTTTATTCCAAATGAAACTCATTTTGGGGTAAGCGAAGCTCTCTGAGGGGCGACAAACAATGAATTCAACCTGCAGCCTCATCGGCTCATCACTGTCGGATTTTTATGGTCTGGAAGTTGCAGCTTTGCATGACAAAACAGACCGAAGCACTACGAAGGCTCCTCAACGGTTTTCCCGTACAGCAGAGCGAAAAAAGGTAAGAAATTTAAATACCTTAGTTTCTCCACAACGTTTTCGTTTCTACTTTGAAATAAAAAAAAGAAACGAAAGCACACTAGCTTTTTAGAGAATAACATGCAAGGTATCTTCGTGCGGTAGTGAGGACAAAAATCTATAAGTCATAGAGGTCTAAGCTGGCTTCTCGAGGTTGACTTTTAAATTACACCTTGTAAGCCAAAAGGTTCAAGGCCATTAAGCAATTATGAAAGCAAAATCAGCATCAAGAGGTATAATTAGACTTCTATGACTTACTCGGTATAGATTTTTTTCCTCACTACAGTATGTCACCAAGGATGTAATAAGAACATACGCAATACGGAAGTCTAATTCTTCTTTTCTAAACTTAAGGGAAGAGGAGAGGGCTAATATATGGAAGAATAGTTTGAACTGGAGTTCCACGACGGAACTTACAAGCTTAATTTTTTCTGGTCCTGGCCAATCTTGGGATTCGGAAGGAAAAATAGGGAGAAGGTATGTGGAGAAAAAAAGGCGCGAGGACATTAAAAGCTAGCGATGTAGAAATTAGTTCTCCCATATTTTTCCCTGAGTCCTGCACACTGCCAAAAAAAAAACTTCCAAACTCATGTGACCTAAGCTTTCGACCTAGAACAAAAAGAAGTCGGACGGTTAATACAAGTTACAGGCCAAAGAAAAGAAAAAATGAGGTTTCGCAGAGAAGCCAGCAAAGGATGAGGAGCCCAAGTTTGTCTTAATAGAACAGCAACTAAGAACCAAGTCCTTTTTCTCCATTAAGACCAAACAAAACAAGGCAAAAAGGAACTTCTAGGCAAAGTGGATATTTACTACAGTGACCTTAACTGGTCGCCATCAACAGCTTTTAGTCCGGGACGTTTTAAATTAAGCGAAACGTTAAGGAATGTGACAGCACATCCTCGATTTTTTTCTGTTGTTCTTTCTTTTCATTTTTATTCACTTTTTGTGCGTGGGACGATGAGGCTAATACATTTGGTTTCACAATCATTGACTCTTCCAGCTTCTACTAGGAATAGAGAACCGTAAACTCCAACGTAAATGCAGTCAAAAATCAGGTATGGCTATCTGTGGTGAAATACAAACTTTTTCCTCAGTTTGATCAACGCCAAATGAAACAAATTTAAGCACTAACACGACGCATTGCAATTCGAAGTCCTGGACGTTACGAAAAGAAATTTCACCACAGCCTAAGCTCTCCGCATGAAGAATCTTCAATAAATCAAATATCTGAATACCTCACTGAAGATCTGAGCTGCCCACTACTGAAATATCGGAAGTTTCTGATCAATGTATACTCCTAACCGCATCTTCACAAAACAAAACGTAACTTGTATATTACAAAGGAGTGTTCCACCTTTTTTCTCAACTTGCCAACATGCCGGCAAAATCATGTATAATATTATCAAAGCGCCAGAAAAAAAAGGAAAAAATCGGCAAATTTACACAAATCCCATATTTTATTGGAAGCACATAGCTACCTGACTTGTAAATTAGACAGTCCACGTTCAAGTGTTTGGCGAAATTACCAGAAGCTCGTTCATGGTTTGCGAGATTTTCAACAAAAAATTAAATATATTTCGCTTTATATAATTAAATTTTTTAAGTTCTTAAAATCTTCATCACCGCAACACGAAAAACGTCGTTTAATATTTTGTAACGGCGTATTGTACTGGATAAATCGATTAAACGAACTCCGACTTGGCCCACCCCGATCTCGGAAATTCTCGACTATGTCAACCGCTTGAGCGTTTTGTCACGAGTTAACCGTTTCTACGCTTCTTTTCTTAAGAACTTATCCTCTCTCACAGGTACTATCAGTTCCATGTACAATTATAGCCGCCAAAGATGCGACTCGAATTTAATTATAGATTACTAGCACATACGTACCTTTTTCTAGTAAAATCTTAATCCCTGAAATTTCTATCCGATCTTGTCAACTACGTGCTGGCTTGACAGTAATCTTCCACTGATTTAGTAACACTATATAAGCATTTAATACTATGTTTCCTTAGTGTTAGAATAATACTACATAAAGTAACAGATAGCATTAAATGAACATGTGTTTCATAAGCTTCTCGCGTCAGCAAAAATCTCCAGAAGTTCAAATCGTGGTATTTTTATTCATCAGCATGACCTCATACTACCCCTTTCGACTGTGGTATGCGTTTGGCTATTAATTATTAAAGGTGCGAACCGAAGAAACAACAATTAACCAATGCGACTCGTAATCCCCGTAACCATGTTTCTGACTACAAAATTCCCACCTTTACGAACGTGTTCGAACTAAAATCACCAGCGATCAGTAGCACTTGCATTTCACTAGACAACACCACTTGCAAGATGATTGTAACTAAACTTTTACCTGCACAGCGTTTGCGGTAGAGATGAAATGACAGGGCCGTACCCTTGAGAGTTGTCGTAAAGCTCAAACAATGGGGCAGCCACAAGCTTGTAGTTTTTAGGTACAGCAAACAAAGCTAAAGAACATATAAACAAGGACAAAGAAAGACAGCTTATTAGATAAGTCATCTGAAGCAGAAGAAATTAACCCTAACACCCGGGATTTGAAAATGTGAGGCACGCTGGGTTAACTATACTTGCAGTACCTTTTTCTCCAAGCTGCACTAAGAACAACTTTTTATGCTCTTTGGGCTTGCTGATGTGTGGTGGTATGTAAGGATACTGAGGCGGTTCAAAATTAGGTCTCCACCAGTTCCCTATGGTGTCTTCTATGACCCATTCTTGATGTACGCCGTCTTGACGTCCTAAAATCTGTCGGCCATGAGTGAACGGGTTAACTTCAATAAAGTAAATAAAAATATCAATCTCTTACTTCTGTAAGAAGCCGCTTTAATCCTTCCACCTCATCTTCACCAGCGTTTAATTCTCCACCGGGTAGTTTAAAGAAAGTAGTTCCAAGCTGTAACAACAAAACATGGGGTAAACCATGTTCGTGGACTAACAAAACACCTTCGACACTCCGTCGCATTCCAATCTTGTCAAACTCATCCCTCATTCGTTGAAAACGAGCAGGAACAGAGGGATCCTTCTCAAACAGAGGCTCTTTGGTACCGAACGTGTAGTTAGACAACGGATACCTACGTTATTAAGATGAATAAGATTAATCCATATTTAAAATAAAAAAGGGAGAAAGCGTATTGAAAACTTACAAGTTAATGGTTCTATTGGTAGTCATTGATGAATTGTTCATTTTATATTCTTGGGAGTTACTACGAGGCCAACAAGTATGGGCACCGGCCATATTTTTCCCACTACACGGCGTCGTGTAGTTTCGCATCCCCTCGCATCTACACGGTTTATCGTAGCATGGCGCCACCCTGCAGGTGGCAATGATATTCCTTTATTCCAAATGTGGCGCCAAAGATTCACTCCGAGTGTTAGGAGAAACCATAGACTTTAAAATAAAAGTAATACATAACGGACGGAACACGTTCCCCTTACATTATTTTCTATGTATTTAACTTCGAAAATAAAAACACAAATGCCTTTTTCTTGGATCATTTTCCCATAGATACTTCTGTGGGTTTTTTATACCTGCTGGCTAGTTAAGCTCCTCCCATTGCACAAAATTCTGTTATTATTATTTACATTGTCTATTGCTCTTGACGCGTGGTTTTCGCACAATCGATCCACAGCGAACAAACTTACTGAAGAAAATGGCTAAACCCCTTATTCAGCGTGCGTTGTTGCCTTCCCGCATAAAACAAGCTATCAAGTCGCGGCTGAGACAGGAAAATATGGACATTAATAAGGAGACCTTATATTGGGTAAGGAAAAACGCGTGCAGGACGAAAGAGACAAAAGTCAAAAGAGTCTATTAAGTACTAACCATCCAATTCTAACCACCTCATGCTAGTCACTAACGCTAACTATCTAATTTAAACCCCTAATGTTGAACTATATGTTAACCGTATTTTTACTCCCGTAGCCAGGATCTCGTTTCGAAAGGGGATTTCCTGAGTGTTTCCTGAGTTTTTAATTTGCAAGTTTTTGGGATATTTAATTTTTACCTAAGCTCGTCGTTCTAAAATAAAATTGTCGCGGGGGCTTAAACCCTGGAATCCCTATCTGGCTGATATTTTGCACTTTGAGCTTATCACCTAACGGTTAAATAAAATATCAACTCTTTTGCGCTACGTGGGCTCTTTAATCCTGCACCCAGGAAAAACTACTACTTCAGATCTATGTGTGACAGTGATCTTTCATTGAACAAAGTGTTATGCATTTTATTATAGTTATTGCCTTAAATTAGTATTATCAGAAAAGTGAACGCGCTATATCTTCTTCGTTTAGTAATTACCTTAACGTTCCTTATTGATTATTTTTCGTAGTATACCATTTCCTACTTTCGTTTCGTGTCCGATGCATGTAAAATTGCAACTGAAAGAGCAGTTTCCCGTGGTAGTATTCAGTTGTCGGGGGCTGACGTTGTGACTGCTTCACGAGTAATTTCGAATTGTACATATGTACGACTTCATTAATCTTGTTTTTTATTTGTAAGGTAACTCTTAAAAAATATGCAAGAGCAAAAGTAATTTCGTCTAAATTGAAACGACAGCGGGCTTCGGTTAGAAAATCTTTGAATTCCATTCGCGGCCAGCGTAGCCCGTAGAATTGGCTCCGTGCTGCCCTCTAGCCACCGCTGTCTCGTTTGAAGAATTTTGTGTGCTCCGTGAAATTGATGCGTTTGTGCGTGCTTCTTTGTACTGAGGAAGGATTAAATATACCTTGCTATATTCTTTGAATTTGTAGAACGAAAAAAGCACCTCAATGCAGCACTAATGCGTATCTAGGTCTTCAGTCAATCCCGTTGTATACCTTCGCTCAGAGAGGAACTTCTAGCAACAAGGTAAATTCATTGTTTATTTGTTCTTTTATTCTTCACTATTATGCCATGAACATTCTAGCATCTCTTGCATTCGTACAAGGATCAGTTCGCATGTAAGACAAACAACGGTGTAATAAAAAGTTTTCCTGCAATTTTTGGAGTCTTCTACATCTGAGTTGTACATTATATTTTGTGTATTGTTCTGCGTAGAATTTGTTCCCGTTCTTAAGCAATGTGAACGAAGAAGCTCATACCTATATGGCATTAATGTAGCGTTAAAGTATTTATCAATTGTGGACCTTTCTAGGTTGAATCATGAAAGCTGCAAGGATTACAGCAGTCGCGCTGTTGCTTGTTGCGCTAGTCCATTCACACAGCCATAATCATCTAAACCAAGAAAGGGTCGACGATGGTGCATATAGTCCGCGGGACTCGAGACATTACGACGGTGACGAACACCACTCGGAGTTTGATCATGAAGCCATACTTGGAAGCACCAAAGAAGCTGAGGAGTTTGACCATTTGCCACCCGAAGTGGCCAAAGAACGGTTATCCGTTCTTCTACTAAAGATGGACTTGAACGGCGATAGAAATATTGATCGGAAAGAGCTCAAGTCGTGGATTCTTCGATCTTTGCGGTAACTTGGCGCACTTGTCAAATTGCGGCAAACTCATTCAATTGTCGACACTCCAGGTCATTGTCTGAAGAAGAATCTCAGGAGAAACTGGAAGAGGTGGACGCAGACCGGGACGGATTTGTCACGTGGGTTGAGTACCTCGCTGAAACATATGGTATCCATGAGGAAAGCGATCGAAACTTGCTTTCTCCCAATGATGTCGACGAGGAAAAGCTTATCCGAAACGACAAAGAACTTTTCGATGCAGCGGATCTGGATCATGACGGCAAACTGGACAAAGCGGAATTCTTGGCGTTTTCGCACCCAGAAGAAGCACCACACATGCTGTCTTACATTCTAAAGCATACCCTGGAAGATAAAGACATAAATAAAGACGGCTATATCGACTTCCAGGAGTTTATTGGTGAACGAGGTAAATCTACGCTTCTAAATATTTCGTGGACAAGCAAATCAAGTGTATTTTAGACTTATCAAGGATTGATATATCCAAGCAAAAACATATATTTGATCGCGATTTTGACCGAAATCGCGACGGACGTCTAGATGAAGAAGAATTCAAAGCATGGATTGTTCCCGAAAATGAGTAAAAAAAAAAAAAAAATCGCGTAAAGATAGGACACAATAGTCCACCAAGCCTAAAGATGCGTGATTTAACCATTTTTAAAAAATAGTGATGTTCGACTCCTGTCGAGATTCATTATGAAATTCATAAAAAAGGGTTATTTTCTTAATAATGTAAATTTTCTTCTTTTAACTAGGTAAAGACAAAGATAAAGCATGGATCATAGCCGAAAAAGAAAAGTTCGATCACGATGTAGACAAGAATGGGGATGGTTGGCTTGACAAGCAGGAAATCGTCGATTGGGTTATCCCTAGTAACGAGTAAAGCCGGTTTCTCCTAATTAGTCCTTGTTTCTCTATTATTATTTTTTCGTATTTATTCGTTTTCTCCCGCGTAATTTGCGATCTTTGGTTCGGTGGCTGTCGTTGTCATTTTTTCCGCGATATTTTTCACATAACAAGTCACTTTGAGCATGACTTACTAGTTTCCTTTTAGGGAAATCGCGGAAGAAGAAGTAGACCACCTTTTCGCATCCTCGGATGATGACCATGACGACCTTCTAAGCTTCCAAGAGATCCTGGACCATCACGACATTTTCGTGGGTAGCGAAGCAACTGACTTTGGAGATCATTTGCATAATATTCATCACTTTCAAGACGAGCTTTAACGGACAAATAATTTGCCCGTTACCACTAGAGTTGTTTCGAGCTCAAAGTCTCCCTTCTGTTGCAGACAATTCGCGTACTCATCTCCTTTCTCATTTTACTTACACCTCCATAGTATTCCCTGAATTTGTGAATCTTATTCTTCATCTGCTTTTGTCAAAACCCATACTAGTGTTCCGCAGATGTATGTGATTTTATTTAACTCTTTATTTTGTTTCGTGAAAATGGAAACAAAAGATCCTCAACAATAAATTAAATTAAGTGCCGAAGACACAGCTTGCACTGCTTTGGATACAACAACACGCAAGTTTTGACCATCGGTGGAACAGAACTGAGTGTTTGGATTTAAATAACGTCTTAGACATTAAACAATCATCGTGTTAACACGATTGAAACAGTCATGGAATACTTATGTTGGGTTTCTCGGTTTAGGCTAAACCACATAAAACAGTAACAAATGAAAGCGATCTTAATCCGTGGTAAAAGACGACTGAATTTCTGCAATGGCAGGCATGATAAACTCCCGTAATTGGTTGTAAGCTTCATTGATATCATCATTTACAATAGTGAGGTCAAACTGGCCAGGTTCTTCACCTAGAGAAAAGCACGTTTTTTCATTAAAACTTGTTTACAAAACGGCTGCTGGAAGTGCATACCAAATTCTAACTCTTTCTGCGCAATAGTTAAACGACGGGCTAAACTTTCTTCCGTTTCTGTGTTCCTCGATCGCAAACGCCGTTCCAACTCCTCCCAACTTGGTGGACGAACAAAGATGTACCACGGAGACAGGTCGGTTTGCTTCATGGACCGCACACCTTGTGCGTCAATATCCAGAATGCAAATCTTACCAATTTGTTGGACATCTTCGACGGCTTTTTTACTGTAAAACGAAGGCAGTGAGTACACTCGAAACATTCTATTTTACTATGAAAGAAAGGACAGCAACAACAATTTGTTTACCTTGTTCCATAGAGGTTCCCTGAGTATATAGCCGATTCGATAAATTCGCCTCGACGAATAGCTTCTTCCATATCGTCACGTTGCACGTAATGGTAGTCTTTACCGTTATATTCACCCGGGCGGGGTTTGCGAGTTGTATGGGAGATAGAAAAACCGAAAACGGTCGGAAATTCTCCCATCAACTTTTTTATCAGTGTCGATTTCCCGACACCGGAGGGTCCGCAAAAGACCAAAGGACGCGGCTTGGCTTGCAAAGGTGCCATTCTTCTTCCCAAGCTCCGAATGTGTGCCCAACCTGCAATATTGAATGAAAACGAATTCAAGATGTGCTCCTAAGTTCATGGCTTTTCAACACAGAAAAAAAGTAGCACACCTCTTCTCTCACTCAACCTAGTCTGTATTATGTGAAATATGACTTGTCCACCGCTCGCTCTGGTTTTATACAGTCGACTAACGCTTTTTGTATCGGTAGACTAGCGCTACTTCTCAACTTGCATGTCAGCACAAATTAATTAGGCGACCGAAGAAGCTATGCTCAGGTTAAGATCGGTTTAGCTAAAGCACGCAGAAGCCGAGCATGCGACTTGGGTATCCTAACCCATACACTTTATTAGGATATCCAAGAAGTGCATGCCTTGTCGTGATTTTGCTAAAAAAAAAAAATATATATACATATATAGAAGATAGACCACGTTATAGAGATATCAGGAAGACAGCGGTTCTATAAGACGTAAGCCATCACCTGGGAGACGCAAAGACACGTGGAAACCAAACAAACCGGTTATTAGTTTCATGCAGGGCAAAAGACAAGCAAAAGTTCTGAAATGTCTTATCACTATTAAGGCAAACTATAGAATAAAATGCAACACTACTGGCCATGATGATTGAAGCGCTTGTTCCAATGAGTGTGGATGGAATGAAATGTGACGTGTCAAATTGCTAGGTCGATTATTTGAGGGACAAATAGAAAACGATACTTTAGAGAAAATTTTACGGAGGCAACGTGGCAACTGTTACAAAGACGAAGCCAATGTAAGAACGTGAAACGAAACATAACATACGTTAAAGGCTTGAAACCCACAATTAATTTTAACACGCGGGAAATGTACTCCTCCGAGCACGTGACGTCGCACCTTGAAAGCAACTGAAATACTGTCTTCTGAATCTCCAGTTATCCGAAATCTCTTAATCGGATAGCTCTATTATCCACACCACTTAGAACGCCTTAAATGTCGACGTCGTATAGACTATATCATATTCCTAATATAGGGTACATTTACCAAGAGACCTTCGATCACAAATTCACACTGAGTCTAAGCGATGCTCGAAAAGTAATGTGTTCTTTTATATACAAATATATTCTCGACGACAGAAGGAATCGGAGCAAGACGCCCTGTGTGCTAAGGTGCAGCTTTCGTGTCACATAATTACTTCACATACATCTTTTCATGCAGGTATACGTGTTGCAAAAGATAACATAGGAGTGTGTCAACTCAAATTTTGGTTTGCAATGTACTGTTTCGTCTTCAACCACCAGGACACCGTTGACTCTAGCCAAACTTCTAGTGTAGAATTTCACTGAAGTATGCCTTTGACAATAGTTTCGATGAATTTTAAGGCCCTGAGGTATATAAATATGTAGATAAGTTTCCGATATACACTCCCCCCTCCCTTGATTTGTTCGTTTCACAAGCGTTTCCAATGGGTAAAAAATTCAGCAATCTTGCAAACAAACATTCCTGAACTTAATATGGGCCTAACCTAACTTACAATAGCCTAACGTAAATTATCTATCTTTTGTATTGCCTTTCCCACGATTTCTGTAAGCGTGCCGCGCTCAAATGTTGCAAAATTCGTTAAATACGTTAAATTAACTTGGGCTTAGGTTAGCTTACTGCCAATTAGGTTAAGTTTGGTTAGATTAGGTTGGAAAACTAGGAATCGGGAGCGGGGGGTCGGGGGTATAGGAGAGAATTTTAACACTGCGTCAATATGTGGACAAAGCGTCCTGCACGACGACACTTAGATATGACAAATAGTTTTTTTTCCCCCGTGGATCCACTATACTTGGATTCTATTTTATAATACAAAGGTAAACTTGTGGGGGTTTGGTATACTGTAGGTTAGAAATAATGCCACTTCAACTGAACAACAGAAAAGCCTGGGAATATGAGCTTATCTGAGACATTCCAAAAGAGGGGCTCTTTGGCATCGACCCTCGCCTCCTAGGTTGCTGGTACGCGTTGTAACTGCCTTATATGGCTTTCGCGGATTTTCGTTCCTACCAATCAGTAGTGAATTATTTTTAAGCTGTTCGAACTATCCAAATGATTCTAATTTTCCGAACAAACCTGCGGCAACATTCGTTCCGATAATCGAACCTTGTGAAAACCTTGATTCAACTCATTTTAACAAATATTGTACAAATTTTATTTCATTGCGTATGTGAATAATTAACATGCAATTTTTTTAAGTGCAGCACTTCATATATGTAAGGCACTATTATTTTAATTTTAAGGAACCAAACTGACGACAAACACTCATTGTTGATAACCTGGCAACGACGCTTCATATCATGTTTTCTTGCTTGTGGCCTCTGTGGTGTTTACAGCCACAAGTGAACACAATTTTACTCTTCTCCAATCTGTACCACCTCAACTCTGTATCGAAGGTGTAGCAAAACAACTTTCTGTTTCGCACTTGTATTTTGGGCAAGTTTTAGTTGTTGATTTGATAATCATGTAAGTTCTGATACGATCAAGAAAATCTTACAATAAAACTAAATTTCTATTTACTATAAATAGGTAACAACCGAACAGTGAGTTATTAACTTCAACTGAAAAGAAGTGAACTATTGTCAAGTTAGACAAAGCTTCAGTTTTTCCGTCTTAGTCAACGCAGACATTGTGGATTAGTCAATGCATTTATGACCGTGGCCCAGTATAAAATGGAACTGGCAAGATTCCTTTGGATCACCGTACCCCTTTTGTATATCCTGTCATATTTCCATTCGGTTGCAGGTAATAAAAGTATTTAGTTGAATGATTGTCTATTAATAATTGAATTGCAGGGATCAAGTGTCACTGTGACATATGTACGGACACGAATCAAACCTGTGAAACGGAAGGTTACTGCTTCACCTCAACAACCCTAAACCGAAAAACGGGAGTTTTTCAACATGCCTATAGGTAACCAAAGTTATTAGTCCTAACCTAGCCGTCTTGGCTTACCGTAGTTTCGTGTAAACATTAAAAAAAGGCTTTGCTCCCGACCTCTGGAACCTTGAGAGCTCAAAGTTCGTTCTTGATAATAAAGGCTACCTAAGCAAGGATCGTGTACCTTTAGATTTGTTTACGTTCTAATGACGACAGACAATGGTCTCCCTTCATTGTGCTGATGATCATTTTTTTTTCTAATTCGAAAAAACATATATTATTCCAACAAAAAGGCATGTCCGTAGCACAGCACTCCTGACCATCAGACCTTCCCTCCTTCCTTATATGGATACTTAACCATGTCTCCTTGTACTAAACAAACTCCCTCGCTTCTCATAATGCTTACGGTTTCTGTAATACGTGCGTGTTGCGAAGGTGTCTTGCGTTGACTCAACTTTTCCCACCCGAGAAGCCGGTGTGGTGTCAGGCCTCACATCGCTCGGCCAACCAAATCATGGTGGCTTGTTGCCGAGATTATGATATGTGCAATCTTCACCTGCAACCCACTTTAGCTACTGTCTTGGAGGCAGGCAAAGGTAAGAAAAATAAAAAAACGAGCTAGCATCCCCATTTTAGCCTGCGAAAAACCGGGTTGAAACCAACCAATTATGGGGTTTGGGCATGGAGTGCTGTGCTGCATCGCGTGTTGGGGGAGGGAAATATCATGTTTTGTACGTTGACTTATTGACCAATACTTACCTCCCCAATATTTTTGCTTAGCTTGCTGGAGTAAATGCCGTGGATTTTTGTTTTCATAGTTTATTTTTCTAACTGAGACAGTGTTAGGGGGAACTTGACCTTTCCATTTGTGAAAAAGAACGTACAACCCAATGTAACTCTCTTCAACTCCATTTCGTGACCTCCTTTCAAAGAAAACTCGAGCCTATGGTACGGCTATGTTGACCTTGGCGTCTGATTAAGTGTTGTCTTGCCCTGATTATATACGTACAGGTGCCTGGACCGGGCTTTGCTGTTCCCAGCCAAGAATCCCATCGTGTGTCACTATGCCAATCCCCAAAATGACACCTTTGTCATAGGCTGCTGCAAGGATTACGACTATTGTAATAAAGACCTCAAACCTGCACTGCACGTGCCAGGAACTCGAGGTAAAGCAACCTTCCTACACACATTCTTCCTTCCTAGCACGCCTTCTTGTCTACCTACCCTACATCCATTTTCTCCTTCCTTGCCCTACCTTGTCTGTTTGATGTTAATTGTTGTCGTATCACAGAAAAGCACATGCCAGACATCATGTTATGCAGGCTATTTATCTCTTTATTATCAGAAATCTTTATAAAGGGCTGTACTGTTTTTTCTCTTGACTAGTATCTTTATATAGCTCAACTTTTTCAGTTTCGAAATGGGATTTTCGAGTTAGTGTGAAACTCCGAGGTGTCGGTGCTCCCCCATACACTGTGCATGGCTCGCATGTTTGACATTTGCCCTGACTAATAAGCTTTCTTAGCACAGCTGACTTGACTGTTTCATGTCACATGGTAGCACTCACAACATTACTAACCTATGGAAGTTAACCCCCCTGTCAGATGCTTTGCCCTGGCTGCGGAATTCGAAGCCGAACTTCCGTTATGGTGCCGAGAGCCTGATCAAGACGAGTCGGCATTTCCTCCCGAAGTTGATCCGTTTGTTGTAGGATGCTGTCGCGATATTGATTTTTGTAATTTGCTATTAGAACCGACCTTTCCTCCTCGTCGGCCACCGCAGTCTAGCCAAGGTGACGGTTGGGTTTCATTTCTTTTGCCTAACTGTTCTTCCGTCGAAGGGGAAAATTTTGGCCGTCCTTGGAATTTTAAACGCGCTATTTTCTTAGGCAAGCTTGGAAACCTCTTAATGGGGCCTGGGCGCTTTAAGGGAATGTTTTGGCAGTTGCTTGCTTGCCATGCGAATAATTTTTGAAAAGAGTAATCAACAAAGAGAGCTTTTACGTCGACGAACTTCGTGAAAGCTCGTTTTGTGCACGCAGTGGAAAAGTTTGGGATCATGTTGTCTTGTTTTGCATTTTTGGGCATTGTGAGACAAAGTGGTTGATAATCTCCAATTGACGTAGAACCTATGTTGGGCGCCTCGGAATCCGACAGTGCGTTTGGTATCTGGGAGTGGACGTTAATTATCGGTGGGCCAATAGCTGTGGCAGTCATTGCTGGAATGTTTATTCTGAGTTTACGTCAACAAAGGCAACGACTGGCGCGTTACCGCTCAGATGTCGAGCACGCCATGGAAGCGCCGGATGTGCCTATTCTAGGCAACGGGCAAACGTTAAGAGATTTGCTCGACATGACGACCAGCGGGTCTGGATCAGGTAACATCAGTTACCTACTAGATGACATAACAAGACAAGAGACAATTGCTTATTTCTGCTACAGGTTTACCTTTGCTAGTGCAAAGAAGTATTGCACGTCAGGTGCAACTTGTGGAAATTATCGGAAAAGGAAGGTTCGGTGAAGTGTGGCGAGGAAGATGGAGAGGTGAAAACGTAGCGGTGAAGATTTTTTCATCCCGCGAAGAAAGGTCATGGTTTCGGGAAGCAGAGATCTACCAAACTGTCATGCTCCGACATGATAATATCTTGGGTTTCATTGCAGCTGATAACAAAGGTAAAATTCAGGCTTGAGAAGTAACTTTCTGCTTATTTTACTTGATCGACCAACTTTTTATTTATATTTATAATCATTTTGAAATTTTTCTTGGAACGA
Organism: Triops longicaudatus; assembly: GCA_022885665.1. NCBI lineage: Eukaryota > Metazoa > Arthropoda > Branchiopoda > Notostraca > Triopsidae > Triops > Triops longicaudatus. Next base: position 403,907 of record JAGQDJ010000013.1, read on the forward strand.
TTCAGATAATGGCACGTGGACCCAACTTTGGCTAGTAACCGACTACCATGAAAACGGGTCTCTGTTCGACTATTTGAGTCGAACTACTGTAGACATCCCAGGCATGATCCGAATGGCGTTGACGATCGCTACCGGGCTTGCCCATTTACATATGGAGATTCTAGGAACCCAGGGTATGGAAGTTAAAACATGTCATCATATCATATTCTAGTGCAAATTTAATGATTCTATCATTGGTCTTATGCCGTAGCAGGACTTAACGCTAATTCTTGCTTGGCAGGCTAATTGAGTTGTGATTCCAGATTATCTGAACAGTTTGATGAAAGTTGGCCATTAATATAGTAAGATTGGGTTATCTGTACACGTGGGTAACTTTTAACATTTTACGAAACAGTTGGCCATCTACTGCTCCTCAACCACGCAACGCAAAAAGCTTAATGTAGCCAGATTCAGCTGTGAATAGGCTTTCTTAGGATACTAAAGCCCAGTTTCTGTGTTGGTACATTTCTTGGCAACAAGAAGTCGAAAGTAAAATACTTTCTTAGGCACATTTTCAGTGCGTTCGAATTTTCACTACCAAAATACAGCTGTGACACCATTTATCCCTGGAAGATACTACATTGACCAGTCTTTCTGCGACCTAAATCAGAACATAGTCACAGGCTTGCGCCTTAGTCAAACTCGATGTCTAAAGTTAATCAGCAAGCTCGCACACTTTTTGTGTGTTATAGCTTTTCCGAGGCTAAGCAAGGCGATGAGAACGCATCGGTGTTAGGGAGGGCGTGACTTGCAAAGAAAAAACTCAGCTCGAACCCCCGTTCATTGTTGAAAATATTATGAAAAGACTAAAGTAGTTGTTGAAACCGTAGGAAGTGAGACTAAGGTGCAACCAAGTGTGAATATGAAAAGGACAACAAGTTTTAGGGCTTATAAGTACCCCTTTTTCTGACGATATCTTTTCATTCATTTTTTTAATAATAGAAGTAAATTTCCCTCAAGAAAGTGTTCAGACGTGTTCAGTTGATCCATGTTGACACCGCCAAGAAGTTTCCTGCAAACATATTATTTCTGAAATGTGGTCGTGGAATTTCTTGTTCGCGTTGAAAGTTGTATCGGCGTGGGGTAATTTTGGACGCGTACTTTTTAAGAAATGAAATATTTCCACGTGCCATCACGCAAGTAAAAATTTATCACGGTTTTCTAAAAATCAAGCATTTTGTTCCTTCCACTCAAAAGTCAGCCGAAACAGACAAGAAAACGAAAAAAACGCGCGTTTCATGTTCAGGTTGACGGTAAGCCTTCTTTTGAAACAAACGTCTCTTCAGGTTGTTACTTCTTTTTGTCTCCTACTAAGACGGAATTTGTTATAGTTGTTTTGGTGATTATTGCAGTCTTTGTGTTATGATTTAAAAACACGTAAAAAGTGAAAAAGTGCCTTACTCATTGTGACTTTAAAAGCTTAGAAAAGGATTAATTATGTTACTAGTTAAGTGGTGCTCTCTAGACTTATAGCCATTAAACTTAGTTGGATATCTTTGTGTCGTAATTTATTTTGTCCCCTATTTTAACGTTTTTTTTATATTTATTTATTCAGGAAAACCTGCCATTGCTCATCGAGATCTGAAATCGAAGAATATTTTGGTCAAAAGTAGCGGCTCTTGTGCTATTGGTGACTTGGGACTGGCTGTACGTTACGATGCTGCCACGGACACTGTCGATATCCCTCTGAACCACCGTGTTGGGACGAAACGTTATATGGCGCCCGAAGTGCTTGACGAGTCGATTAACATGAATCATTTTGATTCGTTCAAAAGAGCGGATGTGTATGCCTTAGGCTTGGTGCTCTGGGAAATTGCTCGTCGGTGTAGCGCAGGAGGTATTAGTCAGACTATTTGTTGAATTTTTCTTATTTGTTTCGAGTGATGTTGTTACTGATAATTGTTTTTATAGGAGTTTATGATTATCAGTTGCCATTTTATGACGTCGTACCCTCTGATCCTACTATTGAGGAAATGCGAAAGGTGGTGTGCACCGATAGACAACGGCCATCGATTCCGAACCGGTGGCAGTCTTGCGAGGTGAAACTTATACTTAAACTTCAAATGCGATTTCTCATAGATTTCTCATAGGCATTACGAGTGATGTCTCAATTAATGAAAGAGTGTTGGTATGTTAACGCAGCTGCAAGATTGACCGCTTTGCGCATTAAGAAAACGTTGGCAAACTTGGGCGCCTCAGAAGACTTGAAAATGTAGATGAGTACATGTGGCCTGACTTAACCTTAAAACTAAGACATCTATGAAGATTTTTTTTAACTAACCGTGGGTGATGATCGTGTTCCCCTGATACCGCATTCACGCAGTGAAAAGCGAGACTCCAGAAGGAGCAAATGATTCTCGCGCGAAAACATGAAAGGAACAGAGCAAAACCTGTGGCAGTGCAACTTTTTGAGAATCTGAGATTGTATAAGAGCTTGCGAGGTGTGTACTTTCTGTTATTGGCGAAATGGTGAACGAATAGCGTCATTTCGTAATCCTCTGTAATTTTATTGCCTTATGCTTCGTGTAAGTCTTCAGTTGGAAGCCAAAGAGTTGTCTGGAAAACTTGGCAAAGAAAAAAAACAAGTATCTCTTAGAGAAAAAAACGCTAGTGTTGCTCTTTGTCGCAGTTCACTTTCAGGAAAAAAGGCAATGCGATGTGTTATTTCTTTATTATCAATTTACTGGTCATTTTTTTCTGTAACCTTAACGGTGTACAAAAATAAGTTTCTTTAATAGTGCATGTGTTTGACAGAAAAAGTTTACATTGCGCGTAGCTGCGGTTTTTTCGCAAGAACATTTATGAAAGTGAACAAGAATAACACCTTGTTTATTTTTACATCCATATATATAAAAGTTTTCACTGTAGTACAGAACTCCGTGATTTGGTGGAATCGCAATCAGGAACGCATTTGATTTCCTCGATCATCTAGAAAGAAAAATAAAAGAAAAAATATATAATTTCCCATTCGATTTGTCATAGTATTCAAAACTTCAGCTATGAAAAACGTTTTATCCAAAAATTTAAGCTGAAATAGCTCGCCATGTGTGTTCTTTAATAAAGTAGCACTGTACTATTTCGAAGAGAGATTTACAACTGCGTCAATGACGAAAAAATAAGAAAAAAGCTAAAATAACTATTGTCATTAGTGTAGCGGTACTGCAGTTGAAGTTTCCCAGTTTAAACAAGGTTTCTGGTTGATCAGCTTGAAAACATCGATTTAAAATACGACAGCCAGGAACATTTACACGTATTTATCCTCTCGTTAGTGATATTCACCTTCGTAAGGTTGTCTAATCCAATCAGATATCCCTCTTCGTGGTTTCCCTGCACCCAAGGACGAGTATGTGTGATTTTAACATCATCAGGCAAAGGCATTGTTTTGGCGAAGTCAATAATCCATGCGCCTACTTTAGTAGCATCGTAGATGATTAATATACTACTACCGACAACCTACAGACGGTCCATGGTAATTAATAAAAATAAAATTAATGATTTCTTCAAATCGCTTACTTCGTGTGTCTGAAAATATGGGGACCGGGCAAACTTATCCCTTATCACCCTAAGCCTTGCCAGCAAAGCTTCTTTGACATTCTCCCCGCCCGTACTCAAGAACAAAGCCAAGGTGTTTGCAACTTCTTCTTTTGTCCTAATGGATTTCAAGTCCGACATAGGAGGCGATCCTTGCAACTGCAATAAGTAACAAAAGCAAAGCTTATAAATCTTTCATTTACAATCTTGTCAAACCGAGGTTACTTTTATAGCTTCTATTCTGAATCCCAGCTGGCATGTGGAACTTTGTTGTTCTCTGAAAGTCATATAACGCAATTTGGTCACCGCCCTTGAAGCGTGTTCGGCAGGCGTTGGGGCATTTGGATCAACCTTAACCATCTAAAATAATTGCATTCGTTATAATCTTATACTGTACTTCACTAATGGGCTAAATCTATTTCAGCTCTTAACATCACGTGCATCCAAAATACATACATGCTCCTGCCAAGCCCCTCTTTAGGGCTGAGTACATCCGGGAATCATTTACACGCATATTCTAGGACGCATAACGTCCGCCAACGTCTGTTCTTTTTTCCTACCTTTTCATACAAGTCCGTTCGAGCGGTGGTATTCGTGACTTCAGACTCAAGAAACGTGCGAGTTCCCATTTTGATATCCACGAGCTTTGGGTCAATAAAATTATACAGCAAGTCTTGCATCTCAATGAAATCTAGACCCCGAAAGAGCGGCAAGTTAAGGTCACATTTTTCTTTTCTATTTTTCGACGTTCTCTTACTTTCATTTTCGTAAGATACTGCCCGATGATACTTGGGTACAATATCAGCCGCGGTATCCTTCATTAATGCTTCATAGACAAGGCTCTCATTATTATCCGAGCTTTGTTTCTTCCAGACGGTTCCGGGTCCGGCAGGAGCAAATGACCCTGGATGACCCGACAGCTGCACCCAAGAATTTTGACGATTTTTCAAAAGAAAGTCACTGGCAGGGATGGTCAACTCAAGCGCATTCTGTAAAGATAAAGGCGAAACATACATAACTACAATATTTCCATTTCTAGCGTACAGAAACTACGTCAAATTTTCAAGGGCGGAGTTAGCGCCTTTTTATGAATATTATTCTTCTAAGCTTATTATTCTTACCAAGGCCAAGAGTTGCAATATGGTCATGCTATCCTTGGCGTCGACAGGCACTTTGTTATTACGGGAGCTAGGTTTTGTTTTGGGGTTCGAATGGGATTTGGGTAGCGCGTGATGAACAAGATGGGTGTGATGGTCGAATTCCTGTTGCTTCATAACAGGCAGTGCAAAGCAGCCATTGTTTTGCACTTGTTGACTCTTGCTTAAGCATGCTGGGTCAGAGGTACTGGATAAGCCTGCGGGTGCGGTTGGTAGGCTTTCGGGTCGCAGGCCCTGGGGTCGTTGCAGCCCATCTTCACCCGCGGCTCCGTCACCATGTTGGTTGGCTTCCTGGACGGTGACTTTGTAATCCGTTCCTCTTTGTTGGTGGTTATTATTGTTTTTCCCTGTTCTCCAGCGCTTGACGGCATGATGAGGTCCGTTCTTCTCGCTTTTCTTCGACGGCAAAAGGCTGTCCACGTCAAGCCCCCGTTCGCGGCCCGCCTGGAACAATCACGAAACGATCAGAATTATTTTTCAGTTATCTTATCACTCTTCCTAGAGTGCAGAGAAGAGCCATATGCCGAGCTCAAGAACACCCAGGCCACCATCCCTTTTGCGATGAACCTTACTGCGCTGTCTAATTGGTCTCTTAAGATATTCGAGGACGTCTGTTGCGTGATAAAAAGGAGCCCTAATTGTAAATTATGAGCTCATAGCGTCTGTGTGGAATTATATGTACACTACCACCGTTTCAGTACTTTAAGTAAGAAAAATACAAACGAACATGATATTCTGCGGTTATCTCCCTTCGTCAAGTCTGGTCGTATTTTTCAGATTATCTTCTTAAATACTTCAGAAGTTGAATTTCCCAGATAAAAAGATTGAACCAATTTCTAAGGTTTGTTGTGTCTGTGAGCTCGTGTGACTTGTGTTCAAGGCCCTTCTTACGCAGTGTTCCATTCAGATCGAACTCAAGGGAGTTTCAAGGATTCTAAGGAAGTTCGACTTTGGGGCCATGCCACTGTTGAAAAATACAATCGAACCGGCTTTCCGTAAACGCCAACTGTCATCACCAAGTAAAGAATCGGGTGTCCTTGATCTCGCCACATTTGAATTGAATGATACTATTCCCTTTCGTGATTCCCCATTGGTTGACGAAGCAACACTTTTATTAGTTTTATCTAACTGGACCCAAAAGTTGCAAGTTCCGCAAAAGTCAAACTACCGATTAGCTGAGATACTATTATCTCATTCCTGAAATGCACTTGACTGATGAACTTAGCTTTTAAAACGAAAAGAACTTTTGTTTGCCCCCCTCCCTCCTTTTTCGAGGCAATATCCATAATTAGCCCAAACGACGAGTTTCCGGAATGATAAGTTGATACGTTGATCAGACAAGCGTAATTCCTATTTGTTGCTGTTGAAACATGATGATTCCATTGTTTGGTAACAAAAATGTATTACTTCTCATACCGGTTTGAAGCAACCGACCACGAATCACCGCTTGAACTTGTCTCAATGTTTGACGGGCATATATCATGAAGATAGTGAGGCCGTGATGCTGATAGTTTCTGGAAAGTTTCCTTAATCCTGTTAATTTTTTATTTTTTTCGGATATTTTTTTTTCCATAGAAAATGAACGTTTCTCGTCAGTGCTTTTCAAGCAGAGTTGAGAGTACTACCCAAGCGAAAGGAAACCTGAGCTTTAATGATCGACTAAGTTTACTGCACGTTTAATGCCCGCATATCGTGTAAGTTCGCCCTGCGTCACAACTCTTTTCCGTTTGTCTGTTTCAGCGTGGCTTAAATTTCATACTCCGGAGCTTCGTCTGTAAGTTTTATTATTATTATTTTTCGTAAGTAACATAGCGTCATGTTTACTTTTATACTGCTTGAGACTAGGAAAGACAACTCCAATAACACGATTTGGCCTATTTGTGACAAAGAAAACGCTTCCTCGAATTTTTTTACACCTGGGCGCTAAGTCTAAATAGCTAAGCAGGAAGCAAAACACCATGAGCCAGACGAGCATGACTGTGAATTGGGTCACATTCGTTCACAAAACTCCCATTTTTCCACCATCAACAGACTCCCTGCTGGGTTTGTCCTTAATGTCAATTATCTCACGGGTGATTGGGTTTGAGTGGGAAAAACAACCATACTAAGCCAAAGAAATGCGGGCTTGTTTTCGCAAAAAGGTCAAAGCGTTTGCATTTAGAAGTAGATGGGTCATTAGCAAATAGGAATGTTTAGTAGGTCCTAATGAAGGGGTTTGCATTGTGATTTCCTGACCGAGACCTTTTATGAGGGTAGATAAAACAAGTCGGCGCCGTCAACGCCCCTAAGATTCTTTTTTTCTGCGCCCAGACAGCCCACGTTTACATGTGTTACTTATATGTTAGACTCAACGCATAATTCGTCACTAAAATACGCAATATTGTTATTAAACATAGAATAAGAAAGGAAGAGGAGCCATCAAGAAACTGAAGCGGATTGGTGGGCAATGAGTAATTGAATACCTGACGTTGTGACCAAGTTCCCGAGCGTCCTCGATCAACTAAGCGCTCGTACTGCTCCGCTGCTTTCAAAATAAGCTGCATTTTGAGGAATTTATCTAACGCCCAACCCATATACAAAGACAAAATGTTCAGGCGTTGCGATCCCGTAAATGGCTTCAGTAACAAAAATGTTGGTCAACTTTTAATGGAATATCCAGTCACTGACACTAGCAAGTTATGTGCACGCTGTTAGCCATCACTAGCGTGAACGCGCGTTCACCAACTTTTACGTCGCTCCGATCAATGCGGGAGAGTCGACTGCCGACTTGCACCGCTGTAGCACAGACTCTGATACAGGAATACAGAATACAACGCTAGTGGTCGCTCTGTTCCCTTCCTTCAAACCCACGTAGCGGTTTGAGTATCGCAGCAAAACTTAATACAGCTGGGAGGCTACTTTACTAACCGGTTTCACATAAACAACAAAACAAGACTTCCTTTTTTAGTGTAAAAAGAAAAAAAATGAGCGCTACATTTACGAATCAGCTAAACGAAGTCAGATTCATTTCAAGCAAGAAAAGTAGGCACTTGCGTTATTTGCGTCATTCACGTATTTTTATTGCACGAGTTCCGTTGTATTCCGCGTTAAGGTATACACTTCCGTGCAGCGTGAAAAATAAGGAATTAACGAAAACAATGCCTTAATGAAATAACGAACATCGTTTTCGGGACATAACACTTCAAGAATGTATGCGCTTTCACGAGTAAGTTGCTGTTTCAGAATAAAATTGTGCGTTTAGTGAGCAGGTTGACTCTCGACTTCCAGTGTACAAGAACGAAACACTAAAAGGGATATCCGAGCGAACGTCGGGTAACGTTTGTACTGAGCTAAGGAAAGCTGCACTAGTGTTTCATATGTAAGCTTGAAAGGAAATTACGAAATGCCCAAAAACGAACAACCCAAATATTACAAGGCTTGACGTCCGGATTCCTGAGGTAGTAAACTACCATATTAAGTTAGCTTGAAGCGGATTCTGTTGTACTTTATAAAGACGTCAGTGGTGATTTCCGAGCTTAAAGGCACTTCCACTATACTTCATGTTTTAAATTACTTGAAGCAGGTGCTTATCAGCAGAATGGGATTCATAGATGTAGGCAGCCATGCTAGGTTACAGTACTTCCCCAACGTACCTGTTTACGTACTACAGGAGTAAAACGCTGTGTAAGTCACGAGTTGTATCCCGTATTGATTTTATACGGTATTTTCTCATATAACGAGAAACATTTAAAGTTTGCATCGAACTTGAATCTATGCTAGTCTCCGAGTTATTTGTGTAGTAGCTCACCAAACCACAATATGTACCTCACACAAATACTCAATTCGTAACTCACGAAAATAAAACGTGTTTCAAAGTTTGAGCTGTTAAGTCTGTATAATAAAATGATTACGGACGTAGTCCGACAAGAGTCCCCTAGCCAACAGAAACGTCGTATACAGTCGAAAACATTCCTGAGGGTTGCTACGCGTTCTCACCGGTAATACTTGTAAGCCAAATATTCCTTCACTGAACTCCTAGAAGAGAACTCCGTGGTTTTGTCGCGACCTAATGCACCAACGGCGTAAGCACTCTTGGAAGGCTGTTAAATGTATCAAGAGATTGTGTAGCCTACGATATTAATAGGATCTAGAAAATCTTTGCCCTTTATGTTACTTGCATTGACATATCTTGTACCCAACGAACTTCTATACCCAATGGTCTCTTAACTGTTTACTGTATTACTTTTCTTGTCGAAGGAACGTCTGACTTTGATGTCTTGTGGGTTTACAGGGTACTAGGGAACCTCGAATCGTAACCCATTCGCCAACAGCCTTTTTAGGGGTGCGTACGTCCAGCAAGACGAACGTTTGAATTTTAGTTGAAGTTTTTGCATGAAGGACACAGTGAGGTCAAAGAAACAAAACCCCGAAGTTTTCCCAAAAATAGATGCAAGAAGAGAGAAAATGCCCCCCAAGGAAGAAAATTACCATGAAGGCACAGCCTTGCGTATTTCTACAAGATCCTTCGCTTTCCGGGATTAACAGCCGTTGTTTAAGAGAGGTTACGACGTGTAACGGGTGAAAAATAGTTATTACAAAGAAGCAAATATTTACCAACGGTGAAAATTAACTGTTAAGCTGTAGCATTAATTCCAAAAATGTCATTGATTCGGCCGTCCATTTTGTGGTGAAAGACAGTATGCTTGTTAACCAGGCGTGCGTTTCAGCCGATTTGATTTGTTTCATTTAATACTATGACCGCTAGTAGACCGCAAGTAGCCTTCAGGAAAACCTCATCAACTCAAATTACTCGTGTATAACGGAAACTGTTAGGCCCGGTCTACCATTGGGTCGCTTGACTTGCATGGGACGTATTACGAAAAGGATGACGGGGCCAATACTTTTGCTCATTTTTGTAGTGTTTTATCCGACACAAAGCATTTTGTTATCTAGTTCAGGTTTCAATCCGGGAAGCAAAAACCCCAACATCACTCGAGATGAGATGGTTCTTTCAGGCCAGGTGAGCCAAAGAGAGAAAGAGAAAGAAACAGAGATACATGGGCACAAAGCTGACCAACTGTGGCCCATGAGAGAAAGAGAAGGTTGTCCCACCAAACGAGTCACGTGCTACATTGACGTCAATGCTGACCTCCAAGTCTGCCCTCAAAAAGTTTTTTTTTTTTTCCCAGTAAAATAGACCCTTGATGGCCGTCTCGCGAAGAAAAAAAAATAGATACTTGATCTCCCTCAACTGTTACCGTCTTTTCCTTGCGGTTCTTTCCAACTTTAAAAAGCATAGTTTCTAATCAAGGGCAGAATTAAAGGCAAGAAAAAATTAATTGCCCCTTGTCGAGAACTGAGTTAGAAGTGAATTTCATGTGAGGTCTGTTTGTGCCGTTTGTCAACTCCTCGTTCCTTTTTTCCATCCCAATCGCCTCATCATGAAAATTTAAAGAAAATTGTTATTATTACTTCTTTTGATGACCTGGGGAGATGATTATACGTTCTTATTTATGTTGCACACACCTTGCGAGGTAAATAAGAAGGAGAACATTGCCCTTCCGTTGCTTCGTGTTTCGGTCGGCGCGTCTGGCTGGTGCACTTTGCCTTGATGGAGAGAATGTCAAAGTTCCAAGGCATTTGGATGATAAGAAAGTGAGCTATTTTGCGTAGCTCTGTTCCGCAGCGGGTGCGAATCACTGCGCATCAATTATCCTTTTCTTTAACTACACGATCTTACAACGCCTTCTTTTTTCATTTCGCAGAGCTCTATTGTTCAATTCGGCAACAGGTGTTGGAACGCGTACGCACTATGTTAGTTTGTAAGATGAATATCACGTGGAGTAAATGGAAAGGGGTTTCCCTTTTTAATGCGTGACGACGCGTAGATCTTCTTTAAACGAATCAAGATACGGTTGACTTCGTTTGAGACATAAAATGTTTCTATTGGGCCTCGGCTAATCGAAGCGTTAGTTACATCAGCGGTGGATTCAGGTGATCGGTTGACACAGCTTAACAAACATCTGTTTTACGAAGCTGTAGGCTAAGCTGTGTTGGTATTATCTCGGCGAAGTGTTTGATTAAATACCAAAGCAGTACGTTCAGCTGCAGGGAATGCAATCCGTGTCTGACACCGTGCGTTATCGGCTCGCCACCAATGACGTCAAGAAAATTGTACACTTGACAGAGTTTATCGCCATTCCAAATTATAAGTAACTGTGTAATACCCAATCCCTAATAAATGCTATCTACTTTTCCACGGACAACAAATTTGGGGATGACGCAGCGAAGATTACGGTTGCTTGTGCTATGTCCTTTTTACCTCTTAAGCACTGTGATACATTTTTTTCTAAGAATTCGAACAACGAAGAGAGTAATCCAAACTGGCGCTTTGAATGTAAGAAGCAACCTGTTCATTTACTTTCCCATTGAAATTGCAGGCACTTATAATCTTTACCACTTTTCCGGGGTTGCACACGATTTCAACCGAGTGACGTCTGACGGTAAAAGCATTGCGGTTAGATTGGGATACTTTTCGTTTTCGATTTTCTTTTAATGATTTATAATATCTCTGTCGCAAAGTCAATCAATGGTAGTTTAAAATGCGAAAAATAGTTTCAAGCGTAATATCCAATTAGGAGTAGACGATGGTCGACTATCTGACAAATGTCTCTTTTAAAGCAGACAAATTTTAGTTGACGCCGGTTACTCCTTTGGCAGATCCTACTTAGACTTGACCTCCCCACACTTCTTCTATTGTCTGTACCATTTTTTTTCCCTGGCACTGCCATCACGAAAAGACCTCTCGATAGGTCTTAGGCATGGCTTTCACACTAGCGAAATATTCGACAAATTGTAAGAGCTCAAAAGATTATTTTCTAAATACATGGCATTTGAGTGAGGGGTATCTTTCACAATCTCGTCGCGTTTCATTTGAACCACGACAGCAAGCTCCACGAGAGGAAAAAAGCTAATTACTTCCAAGAGCTTCGTGTGTCTATATAGAATAACGGACAACTCTGAAGACTCGAGTAAAGGTATTAAGACAGCTTTCTCATACACGAATGTCAATTTTTATCCTCCGCTTTCTGCCTTAACACAGCCTTCCATCCTCATCATTAAGTTCCGACAATGCTTGTGTGCTGTTTAGGGGCTCCTCTCGCTTCAACATGTGTGAAATGTCGGAAAGCATTTCTATCCCACGTCAACCGTAGTATAGAGTTGATGTTATAGTTGGAAAAATTATCAAACCAACGCAATGGTGGTCCGCAACACAGCATTTAACTTGATCTTGTTTTTATTTTTTACTTTATTATTATTATTATTTTTTATTTACAGGTACACGCCCATTAAGATAGTAAAGGCAACTTTTGGAAATTTAAAATTACCACACATCAACTGTCCATTCAGGCTACTTTTGGCATCCTCTTTATCTTAAACATCACTCTCATAAATAAGTTACACTGGACGATGTAGTATAAGTTCGTTGCTCCTTACCTGCAATATAAATGGCGTGTAAACTGTGGAGTAAGTCGGAGGAGGGAACAATGTCTTTGTCGTTGACATGGTGCGGTATCACGCGAACTGGATGCTTTCTATCCTATTTTTGTTTCTCCGGTGTTAGGATCACAACATGGTAATTAAGAGTTCCACGATTAGATTGAACTTAAAACCAGAATTATCCAAGGCAAAGAATTGTTTATTGACGTTTAGATTTCATTCAGGATAAAATACTTGAAAGAAACAAAAAGCAAACCAGCTTGACTTGCAAGGCTGCCTTAGCTAAACGAGCGTGTTGCAGCCCTAAAGGCAAGAAAATACTGAAGACTTAAAAGCACAGTAAGCTTTTCGTTGTAGCGTAGTATCGTCCCACCTTCTCCTCACCCACTCTAGTATATGCACTGCCCCCAGATGATAACCAGCCTCTCCCTTTCAGGTACGGTACGCAAGGGTAAAAACCTTTTGTGTTTCAAACTCCGGTCCACGGGAAAAAAAGGGTTGAGATCGTCTCTTCCACCAACGAAACGCCAGGGTCAGGGTCGAATCAAGCGTCATATCTGCTTTTCTTGGGAAAAGTCACGTTTAATTGCTAACTTAATTACATAAAAGCGTCCCACACACGAGTAGGAGGCTCATGAGCATTAGAGTCCCGCTTGTATTTTCTGCCAAATGCCCTAAATCACGACCCTGTCGTCAACAGCTCTTCACATTACAGAATGATTTCATCACTACAACAGATTCATGTGGCCAACCACGCTTGGTTGACTCACACGATAGTACAATACTGCAACCCTACACAGAAGGTAACGTGGGAATCATGGGGAGATACGCGGATCCAGGCACGGAAGATGGAGCAATCTTCACTCTCTCTTTTTTTACCCACCTCCGTGAGCTAATAACGTTGAGTAATACTGTTGATGGAATCGCCGGTGATTCACGGTAGTAAACTTGCGACAGTTTTATTAAAAGGTAATAAAAATGGATACGTAAGAATTTGATTATCAATTCGACTATATTTGGCAGTAACCTGCATCACGTGTTTTTTGTTGTTTTTCATTCAATATTTACAAAAGCGTCTATATAATAGATCAGTTCGAAGCACTTGCATTCTTTCCTTTGCCCTACACAAGCTGCGAGCTGCTCACTTTACCAACCATGTGTGATACGTGAGCTGCCATAAGTAAAATTGTCGATATGCTCCACCGAGCCACCTATTTATGGATATTTTACTATTTTTTCTTTTATATCGTATCCACCTCCCTATCAAAATAATGGCACAATCGGGGGGTGAAATTTTTCAAAATACAATTGTCAAAGAGGCTCATGCAGCGTATATGGCTGCTCGTCCTTCTATAACAGCCCTCCTTTGCGTCCAAAAAAGATTGCACCTATGGCCCCTACAAAAGTTTCGCTTATACTAGCGGCTGCCGAGACCCCTACGTTGGCGTAATGGTCATCTGGCCCTGAGGACAAGAAGCTGCTGATACCGTTCAACCCTTCGTTACGCTTGTTGGGTTTTTGTGCATCATACAACGAATTCTTTTGCCAGTTTTTGCGCTTCTCCACCGCGCCGGAGCCAGGCTTGCCCGGGATGCCATACTTGGACGACGGCAAAGTGGGTCGGCGTTCACCGGGGCTCAACGTACGGCCGTGACACGCCGGAATCCGCAGTTCTCCTACTTCTGCCGCTGCTAGAGGAGGAGGTGTTTCCCCAACCCCTGACCAGGTTAAATTATCCGCCGGTAGCGTCAGGTCATCGAAATCCAGGGCAATTTTTGCGTTCTGGCTTTCTTCTTTGCTCGACTGACGCACTCGGTTCGCTATGAAGGGCGACACGCTCTGTGAAGTAGGCAATACCTGCTCCAAACCCATAGCTTCAAGTTTCTCCATAACTTTGAGATTAGACAGCGTCTATTGAGTCGGACAAGAGGACGGAATTCAGGAAACGGAACTTGATTGCTTAAACGTTGCTTTACCTGTAAATCTGCCCTTGTCATTTGGTTCATTCTATGGGATGGACGAGGTGGACTTTCTCCCAATAAAGTTCGCCGAATGCTTGACACACTCTTATGCAAGAATTCTAGGTAAAACAAAATTAACAGTGACGGTTAGATTCATCATTTTCGAAAACTAAAAAATAACAGTAAAAAGGAATACCTGGCCAGGGAGAAGGCGAACCGAAATTTCGGGTAGGCGTGCCCGGTGGCGTTCCATCGGGACTGTTACAGGGAGTAGACAACCCACTGGGCGAACAAGTCCGAGATCGGTAAGTTTCCCAGTCTTGTATACCGCGCTCATGCAAAACGCGGGCCAAAGCTGAATGGGTTGAAAATGTCGACACAGAATTACGACGACTTATCGGAGGCGTGGGTGCCACTTCCTTATTCTGCGTCTCGTTCATGCAAACCGGGGGAATAGACAACATGGCACGGGATGGCAACCTGTTTAACGATTTAATGGAGTCGAAAGGGAAAAAGGTGTTAGCACATAGGAATAAGTGAAGGACTTCGAATTTTAAGCACGCTTACGCTGACGTGACTCTCGTCAGGTCATCCGGGTGAAGGATGATCGAGTTGGTGTAGGTGAAGGTCGAACCGGCCTGTTCGAAACTCTTGCCAGGGTTAATCATATCGTCATCCTCCTCCAAGTCCGATAATGAATACTCGTTCCCGGATTCCACGCTACTGCTGTTGTTGAGGCTAGACACGTATTTGGCGCCCCGGGTAGCGACGCCTGGAATGTCTTCCAAAACGTCACCCAGATTCGGACGGGCCAAGCGAGACCAGGTATTTAAAGTTGACGACCCTTCCAAAGGCTTGATAATCTAACAGCAAAAATTAAAATTTAACGTAAATAATTAATAGTATAGTTAACCGCCGAAAAATCAATCATACCTGTAGGCCATTGGGGAGTTTCCACGCATTCATACCAGCGTAACTAGACCTGCTTCCAGTTGACATGATGCTGTCAGGCGTTCGCCAGCCATAAGCGTCACCCCGGGTTTGTTGCTGTTGTTGTCTTCGGTTGGCTAACTTCTCTTTGGCAGTGAGGCGTTTTAGGGCTACTTTCAAATCTTCCGTGCCTGGCGTGCCGGGAATTCCGGCACGCGATGTCGTGGGATAGTCCTTGAAATCGTCCGGGGCGTGCTTGGTTTCTACTGTGCTAACAGTATCAATAGTCAAAGATGACTCCAAGCTGGGAAAGCCCGATGCGGGCGAGGAACTGCAAGCAGCAACAATACGTGGCATACCATCGGAGCTGGGATTTACGGGCTGTAATTTGGAGACGTAGCGCACCGTTTCTAGCACCCGTTGGACCCGGGAATTACGATTGTAGCGAGGCGTGCTTGTTTCAGAATGAACGCCGAAGTCGGAACCCAAAGAAGAAAGTTCCAACTCAGACGCTAACGACTCGGGCGGAAATGATAATGATGGCAAAGGTGACCCAAATATGCCCGACAGACTAGAACCGCTTTTTGCCAAAGGTAAGCCCCGCCGGTTACTGCGTCGCAGTTGTTCTTGCGTATCTTGTAAAAGCTCCTCGATTTCGGCATACTTGTCCTTATACTCAGCCAATTCTAAAGCCAATTCGTTCTGGCAGTCGCGCACAACAGTTAACTGGAAGGCCAGCTCTTCGTTCTCGGATGTTAACTAGGAAAAAAGAAACGTGAATCACCTTAAATCAGCGAGAACGGGACATGGCTAAAGCAACAGGTTTACGCTTTCGGTCCTTTGATTTTCAACGCAGCTGCCAAACGTCAAATAACACAGGAAGCCTGATTTCCCAGGAAAAGTTTTTCTTACGTTAAATTTTTGCGATTCTTGCCCTTAATTTAAGTTATGAACCATTGCTTTCTAGTCGATAAGTCTTATTAAAGCAAATAGATTATTATTTCAGAAGACTCAGAATAACTGTCGTGAACTGAGAAGTGCAAACTTGTAGAAAATACTAGGTATTTTGAATTTTTTGACTTTCTTGAGCAATGTATGACAAAATTGGGGTTATTAAAAAAAAAACAATTCCGGAATAGAAATAACTGCACTAAAACTTTAATCTATTAATATGCGATGAAATAACACTAGCTGAATCCCCTGACGCTATTTTTCAGAAAAATTAAGTTTCCTGAATAATGTATGCTAATGCTCTGTGTGATTGATAATTTAACTATCATTATAAAATGTTTATGACCGTCATAAGGGATTGCTCAGCGTAGTTTTTTACACTTCTTTAATTTCTTCGGCCGGTGCCTGATTGTCAAAGTTACCGAAAGGTGCCTGATGAGTAAACATACTTGTTTAATTTTTGCTCTAAGTTCAACGAGTTGGGTGACCAAGCTGCTTATCTCTTCTTGTTGTTTGCTATTGTCATCATACTTCCTGTTCAACTCCTCTGCCAAATCTCTGGCGTGCGCATTTGCTTCGGCTGTTGACAAAACCAAATCAGAAAAATCAAACTCTTAAACAAAAACGTTTTCTTGAAAAAATAATAAAATGAGAACATGTTTCTTGCCACCGGTATTACCTAGTTGGTTGACGATGTCCTTTACCAGTTCATCTTCCTTCAATTCACAATCTGTCGTATCCCGTGCTAGCTGATGCGCTTCCGCACGTAGTTTGCGATTGTCTTCCTCCAAAGTCCGCACGCGTCGTTGTAGCGCATCAATGGTTAAGGCCCGAATGCCCGTGGGAGTGCCTATTTGCGAGACGAAATTCAAATTTCTCTTTTTAATTAACGTGAACGAGGCAAGACGCAGTCGGCAGAAAAACGGATCGCTACCTGCTTCTGAACCGGATTCGTCAACATCGTTGCTATAGATCTGAAGCAGTTCCGTCTTCATAAGCAGATCATAGCGTAATTGGGTAACGGTCTCGTTTGCAGCCGCTAACTCAGCTTCAATGGCCGAGATCCGGTCTTCCAGAGCTTTGTTGCGGGCCAACAAGCTTTGTCCGATATGGGCAGCTAATTCAAGGTCTTTCTCCTTCTGCAAATAAAGAAGAGCAGACCAGCGTTAGAAAAATTCTCTAGCCAATCAAAATAAGAAAAACGTTGCGCAATTACTTCTTCCAAGAGTCGTGTAACCGCTTCCACATCATTGTAGGTTTTCGTCATTTGGCTCACACGGCTGCTACATAGCACTGCAATAAAGACCAAAAAACCTATTAATCAAGGACCTTATGGCTGGCCAAGAAACACCATCTTTAAACCACACACTCACAATTACTTAACCACTGGGGAAAAAAACTATTCAACTATTGAGCGGTTCTTCTCCTCTGAAGTGCGAAATGTCTTTCACAGTCTACTTCAACACAGTGAACCTCAAAACACTTCCTAAAAAGTCTTCACCCAGCATAGTACACAATTCCAAAAGAAAGAATGCAGGCCCACCTGCTGCCACTAGTGCAAAATGACGAATTATGTTTTTCTTGGTTTAATATTTACCAGGTAACATCAATTGTGACTCCATACGAAGCTTTCCTCCTTACTTGCGGGACTTTCCGCGTTTTGTCGCTTAGTCAGAGCAAACAACACTCAGTACTAACCGTCTTTGCAGAATATTGCAAAGAGTTACAGCAAACAACACTGTTTACCTAAAAAAAACTGCAGCATAACTGTCTCAAGAACACCTGAAGGAGAAAATTTCGCACTTGCCTTTCCCCACCCTTGGTCGCTTAATCTCTCGAAAGGTTATCTGTACACTGTCGTGAGTGCGATAAAACCAAATTATCACGGAACTCCTGAAAAAAAGGGCCTACTCAGAAAAACTTATGCATTTTATTTCCAAAATCCGGTCATAACTGTGCTTGAAAACACGGTTGATAATTCTCCGAGATTGTGTCTCCGCCGTTGATTGTATGGGCTCATCGAACGCGATGAGTCGATACACACGAACAGATTTTGGGTATCCTGACTCGAAGTGGTTAGTGACATGCCACGACCGGAATAAGAAACGTTGCATATTGCCCTAATGAATGTCTTTCTGATCCCTATCTTCGCATTATTACGATTCGGACTCCAAAAACAGGTTAAATTTAATCATTATAAAAAACAATCACCTATGAGGGATAAGGAGTTTGCCCGTAACATGGTTACTTCGTTACGTAGTACGCTGTTGATGATCTTGTTGAATTGAACGAACTCTCATTCCATCCCACGTAATATCCCAACACTGTGCCCATCGGTTGAAAGTTACCCTTTTTTTAGAAGGCGCTCGACCGGTTGTTTTTTAAGATATTTAATTCGCCCAATTACGAGCTATTGCTAGGAGAGGAGTATGCAATATACTGAAGTGCGTAGCTGGGTCGTTAGACAACTTATAGCTTTGCTTGCCACCTGATTCGGTTGTAGGATAAAGAAAACGCGCGGGGCCTTCACTTGCTGGAAGTCTTTACTACCATGGGACGGAAACAGGTAAACATTCTTGAACCGGTCTTCCAGGTGAACCTGAATGCGGTTCCTTTGTCAGAAAGGTGTATACGTGACAAAAGCCACGCAAATTTGTGCTGAAGAACTGGGTTGCGTACTGCGTAGCCCAGCTACGATAGCTCGCTAATCAAGAATGTAATCCGTATCAACAACAACAAGGTGGAAAAAAGACGCTGAATCTACAATCAGTTCACGATTCTCAATTAGGTAACCTTCGCAGAGAGAACTAAGCCTGCATGGTATCTCGCACGATTAACTTACTCGCCAGCATTACTTACATGTTCAAACAATCTGATGCACTTTAGCGATAAAAGGTGTTGGATTAAACTAGCTTTAATTAATGGTGAAAAAAGGCCTTATGTAAGTTGTACTTTACCTTTTCATCCAAAAAGTTACAAAGCATTGTTACTTAATTTATTGGCGATAACAATAGTTAGTTCTTTTCTGAGAAAAAAAAAAGACAACATAAAATACAAAGAAAGCGCACCTTGCCATCCGCGAACAAGTACACGCTTTCAAAAACGTGCTAGCCTTAAGAAACAAACAAAAAAGTACTACGATCACTGAACCTCTTCTACTAAAGTTACGCCCATTTTGACACATGATGATCATGTGATACTAAAGAAACTAGAAACGCTGGCTAGGAATATTAATTAAAATAGTTATTTTCTTTGTAAGCCCAACCATTTTTAAGGTGTTCGTGGCCTTCCCCGCGGAAAGTCTACGTTAGCTACATAAATAGACCTAGTTTAGTCTAGTCTGAGTGCTATAAAATTTAACTTACATTTTCGCGAAATTTAGATGAGCCTACATTAGATTAAAATTAACTTTTCGCGGTCTTTTCATCGCCTGTGAGCATCCATGATCCAATAGGTTTATTGTTCCTCTATTTGCATGCAAAGGGCGGAGACTGGTTCAAGACATGGAAGTCCAACCTTAGAAGACGGACCACTAGTATCCATAAGAAAATTTAAAAGCCCAAGCGGTTAATAACGAAAGATTGACGAGATCATGTTCGGTTTTATGAAAGGTACGACAAACTTGAATATGTTAATTTAAATCTGCTCCAAAATACGTTGCGGAATGACTTAAAACTGAAAGTAGCCGAGACTGGACACATGTCTCCGTAAAGCAAGTTATATTTCGTTAGGTCAGGTTAAACCTATTCAGTAAATAAATTGCTGTAAACTGTGAAAAACCGAAAGAATGATCGGGACAGAATAAAAAAAAAAACGGCAACGCTTTAACACTTTTTTCCAAGACGATTTAAAGTGACTGAAACAGACAATTACGCATTTTTAACATACTTTGCGAAACAGGATGCACGCAATTGTCCCACGAGTGAGTTCTAAGTAGAATGAATAAACAACAAAGAGAATCCCCGTGTAATTAGGAACAAATATAGGCACTTTTTTAATGCCCCCGACAAGGCTTCGCTATCTATCAGGTAATGCGGGGCAAGCAACACAATCCCCCCATACTGTATTTCACAACAAGAACTCGTGCTAGAGATATACAATTCGACGGAGAGCTGCATTCGAAAAACAATATACGTGAAACTCAAACACACAGTCGCGAAATTCTCACGGTATCGGTTATCTAGTCTCCTGGAATGCGATATTCATTATTTTGGTTCTGTCAGTGTGGTCTCATTTAGAAGCCCGAAAAACCTTAAGGCCCAACAAAGCATAACACGCTAAGCACTTATGGTAAAAACCAAGACAGATTTCCATTACTGAACGTTACTCGGAACGTTTAACTGTAACTCCAGGTAAAAGCCCCCGGAGACATTTTGCCCCAAGGTGTGAAACACCTTCAAGGCTAATGTTAAGGATGAGCACAAATAATCGAGCAAAAAAGTAACGTGAATTTACTATGCGAAATAGCATAATTCTAGTTAATCTAGCGCCATTGTAAAGCGTGAAGCGTAACGTAGGAGTAACGCGTTTGGGAAAGATACCTCACGTGGTTTGAACAGTAGAGAAATCTGAAATTTCCTTAACGAATGTCCTTGAGACGTTTTGATTAGAATTTGTTCAGAAATTTTGTCTAACGTACTACAAATGCTCCTAAAAATCTTAACTTTGTTATTTAAGTCATATTTACCGTGTCAGTAGATTTATTTGTCTTAGTTCTCAGTGACTAACGTCTACCTTGTGACACAGGTGATTCAACTATGCTATCAAGTAACAGTACACAGTGCTTACCTTCGGAGGATATGTGAAAGGTGCGAACCCTCCCTAAGTAACCCCTTTTTTCTTGCCTCCAAGGGGAAAGGGTGTTAGCTTTCTAACCCCAATAATTTACCCCACCGTGTACGGAATTATTTTCTGTTTAATTCCATACTTTCCTTGCGCACAACCAAAGGGTCCCACACACACTGAAAAATAAACAAACTCCTCCCTCCTGTCGACCAACTTTTCCTAAGCTTCTGCCATCTGACGTGCATAAGCAGAGTTATGCGCCCGTTTGCTTCATAGAAATGCGAAATTAACAAAAATTCGCGGATTTCATACAGAAAAACGAAGCCTTGTGACTTACCAAAGTAATTTAGGGTTTCGCGAATCTGCTCCGGTGTTAAGGCCGAATCTTTGGGAGACGGCGTTAAAGCTGGAGCTGGAATTGACCAATCTTGATTTTCATAACCTGCAAAGAAGGCCACCAAACACGAATTAATCCTCTTCTGGAGTTTCACAACTGGTATCAAGTTATGCTTCGCAAGTGAATGTATGATGAAAAAGACTTGCGCGCACGAATTGCACGACACTCAGAGATCCGTAACCGGTTGCACAGCTGTATTTCTTACTTGTACCACTTTTTTTTAGAAAAATAAACATGGAAAAAGCACGAAAGGAAACAAGATCGAATGGTACAAGATTTATGGTATGTTAAGACCCGCTAAGAAATGTTCCTTTAACTTTTAGTCTCATAGCCGCACAGAGAAATGTATTTGCTTATGCAACCCCCGAGCTCCTAATAAGGCTGTGGCTAGGTGAGCTATTGATCCGAGCAAGTGAATCCAGACGCGAGTGACGAGGAATGCAAAGCGCACCGGCATGCGGAGCATGACCATGGCTGCTAGTTGTTCGGTAACACGTGTTCGGCCACTTTTTTGATGGTTTGCAAACACCGAAAAAAGCATAGACAAGACTTAAGAGGTTGTTGCCTCCTTACCTGAAAACGAAGTTAGCGTATCCGCTCTCAATTTATAGCGAGGAATTTGCTCTTCCAGCAAACTAATAATCTCTACTTCGGGAAGGTCTGTCCCACTACACACATCTATAAAAAAAAATGGAAAAAAATCACGTCACTTTCGCATAACGACTTGTAGGATTGTTTCACAAGAATAAGGTTAGAAGAAGTGGCAACGGTATTTCAATATCTAAAGCTTTTTGCCTTCAGTCTCGTATACTTCTTCTTCAGTATTCCATGCCCACAATTCGCTCATCACATCCAGGTGAGATGGAAAAGGTCACTCAGACTACTCCGTTCGTAGGGATTGCATGATTCACAAATTCACAGGATTTATTTGATTTTATCTGCCAGCCGTCGTAGGAGGAGGTTCCACTCCCAATTCCATGTCGATGACTTTCCGAGTTCCAACTGCGATACCCTGAATCGAATTCCGAACGCAGGCGCTCGTTCGAAAACTTTTACTTTGGTAAACTTTACCCACCGCCCTTTCCTTTCCTAACCAATGTAGTGCATTGTCTTACGCAAACACGACACAGGCCCATTTTTGAAGTACCAAATTCTCTAGAAAGCAAAACGCAAAAAGCCGCAAATAAGAGTTACTGTACGTACCTGTTATTGTACTGCTGTCAACGGTGTTAGCACCAGAGGAACTAGTAGTACCATTGAGATTTTGAGGGTCACGTGGAGGAATCTGCAATTCTGTAGGTCTGTTACCGCTGCCAGTAAGCCTGTGGGCGGAAATATTGGCAGGTTTCTCCAGTTTGGCAGCCCATGCAGCCCCCGCCTCACACAAGGCTGGGGTCCCGCAATTGCAATTAATTTCCTTCCGATATTCACACTCGCCCTGCATTGTGCATAGGAGTCACTTGAGCTTTCAGGAAGTTGAAAACGATATGTGCGGACAATGAGTTTAAAAAAGATCCCAGACTTTACAAGCATTACTTGGACTACACTGCTTAGCTTCGTGATATGGCTTTTCTAAGCCTGGCTTTTACTTCCTTATACTTTCGTCATTTCGTGTTTCAGAATATTGTTAGAAGTGAATGCCTATACGCTAGAGCGCTTTTTTAAAAACAAAAACAGTACAAAACTTGCTTAGTCTCGGAAAGGTTATCTAGTGAAAGCCCGTGTGAAGTCTATCATCCTAACGGCAACATGAGAACTTTTCAAGCGAGGCGGAAGCCATTCAAGTATTCAAGTTTACTACTGTAGCAGAAATTACATACAAGCGAAAGTGAGAGACTCCAAAGTATAGCAGAATTTTACAGATATTTTTTCGGAAGAAAATTTATGGTTCGCATTCATTAAGTGTGCTTATATGTCGGCGACAAGGTTAGTTTAAGGGGGTACCACATGCCAAATCCCGTGTCATGGCTATTTTTACATCCCCTTAACTTCCACCCAGTGTGGCCGAGCCTTTTTCCTGTGCCGTTTAGTGACGTCAGACATTGCTATTTTTTAGTACGTGATGTTCAATGTACTACTCGAAAATATATTAACCTCGTGCAAAACATTACGTTCCTTCGCTTACCTAATGAGAAAGCTGGGGCACGTAGCTTGATCCAGAGTTGTTAGGCAAAAGGTTAGTGCATTAACACAAAATTCAAAGGCATTGGGTGAGTAACACACAGTCTCCTACCAATTCGTTGCATGGAATCTGTAGGGGCGTTTTATCTGGCGTATGCAAATGGCGGAATTAGGTGATACTCGGCACGTCACTTGGTAATTTGTACATCACAGAATCCCAGACAACACCAGTCTTACACGGTAAACTTTGTGCTTTAAGGCCTTTGCTATTGCTTTGTTAAAACTGTCAAAGAGCAGTAGACGAACTCCGCCAAACCGTCAAGAAAGTCTATCGGCACTGGCAATGAACAGATGCCCTGAAAGCCTAGCGTCGGTCCTTCCCCAACCTCCCCTTCCCTTCCCGGGAAGCATGAGAACCCGGCCTGTGAATTCGCTGTTTTATTGATCGCCTTCCTTTCAAAAGATAGCGGCGCTTATTGTAATGGTGAGCCCAAGTCAGCACCTTGGCTGTCGCAATCTGACAACTTGAACAAATATCTTTTCAATTATTTCCCGTTTGTTTTACTTCAACTCCTTGTACAAGTAATGCAATAGATATTATTACTATTATTTGCGTGTAGCTAAAAACATTACGAGCGAAGCGAGCATAATGAGTTTAAAAGGAAACATTGCAAACGAAACTTAGTTTTGGGCGACTACTTTTGCAAACGTGACCTTGCTATAGCAGGCTTTGCGAATTTATGACAAGGAGGCCTATTATGGACGATTTTCATGCGAAACGCACTAACCTGAAAAAAAAATGCTGACAGAAAAGTGCGCTAAGGTACACTTAGTTCAATTTACAATGCAAGGCATTTGCATAACATTAAATAACTCTAATCAGGAGGAAATATTTAGAATAGGTAAGGACATAAGCCAGTATTTTGTTTCTGTTTACCTTTTTAGGAAGTATTAAGCCGGTACCCTAATGCCAACTCCGTTGTAGATAAATATTAAATTACTCCGAGAAAAACTCAAATTCTTGACGAATGAAAATAGCAACGGGACATCCTGTCACAAAAATATGCTGTTGATCGAACTTATGAACAGTATTCATCGATTCATTTCCTGCACTTCGAGTTGTCACAAGTTTTCCGAACTCTTTTCCAGAAGATTTCAAATGTCAGGTGAACGACCTAAAATGAGGCGTGGTCGAGGTCGGTTGGAAACGATAAGCAAAAAAGGACGAGTGAAATTGTGAGGTAAGTTGTAGCACTGCAGACGTGGCTGTGGGAAACATTGAGCTACTGATCAAGCCAAGTTATTTCGTAGGTGCTCACAGACAATGTTCCAGTTTGAAAGCACTATTCACAAAAATAATGACGTCCATACGAAGTGCATCAAAACTATCGAGACCTGCCATGTCTGAAATTCCGCGTCTGACTTTGTACGTTTGATAAAAACCATTCCCTTAATAGCTGCTGGAAAAATGAAGTATATATCCTGATAATTTACGGAATTTTCACACAGGAGTATAAAATAGCCTGTTGATTTCTTTGGCAGCAGCTACCTATTTTATGACAGTTTCTTCAAAATGGTATTCAATATCAGATTGATCAGACACGCAGCTGTAATTTGAGTGCTTTTTGCCCACTGTGATCTTTTCGAACAGAACATTATTTTCACACAACACATAACGTATTTACATAAACGTGTGTCCTAGCATACAACTCTTTATTAGTTGCTATTGCGTCCGTTTTCAGACCATTCTAACAGGATTCTTGCAATTTTTAAAAAATATGCAAATAGCAGATAGTTTGTTCATCCATCGACGTGCAATGAGACACGACACTTAACGCGTAAAAGTCCTCGCGTGACGCACAACTTCTCTCCTATTCTTTTCGCGCGTCAAGGAAGTCGGGAATCTTTCTCGCTCCTTGCCAGCTCGGTAAACTGGGGGGCTTGCACGCGGACTTCGTTGGAATCTTTCTTCTAAGCGTCGAGGTTCTGGAGACCGGTAGGTCCTGGAAGAAGCTGCTTGGGCGGAGGGAACTTCTCTACCTGGTGCTGTCCAGACACGATTAACGCTCCGAGGTATAGGCATCGGAGCACCTCGAGTCACGTCCCTTCTTTGCGGAATTGACGAAAACCTTCCCCTTTCACTGTAACCCCGTGATCCTCTTCCACGACCTCGCAAAGTTTCCTACACACATCAATACAATACACAACAGACAACATACTCAGTGAACAACAAAACAGAAACGGACAATAATTAAACCTTTTTAAAAGATACGGACCTTGTTGACTCTTCCCAATCCAGCTTTGTAAGCATTCGAAGTAGCAGAGCCGCTTTCCAGCGCAACGAAGTCATCTACATGTAAGGACGGCGGCCGAGATGTATTAGGAGCACGCGAGCGGAAAACGTCTGGCCGACTTCCGACTCCTGATCTACCAAAACCTCTTCCGCGCATCGGCGCAACTGTTCCAGTTATATAAGAAACGCAACAATTAACCTTTCATTTTCGGTCGTAGCGCTGATGAGTTATCGTTTACCATAAGGTTTTCCAACTTTATCCGGAACTGTTGAAACAATCGTCGGTGCTGCGGCCTTGTCTTCTCTGGTAACTTTCTTGGCGCCGCTTTTTACCTTGATGTGCCTTTCGGCCCTCGTCGGTTGCGCCGCAGTTCCTAAGGCCCGATTTGTATTCAATGCCTGATGGCTGCATAACTTTTCGACTTCTCCAGACAAATCCCAGTCTTCCAGGTACGTTTTCGCCAAATCGACCAAATCACAGCGAACCTAAGAACAGAAATCAAGTTACGCCGCAAGTTTTGAAATCTCCAATCAGCGCTAACTAAAGTTACATAAGACTTTGTAAATCTGACTTAAAATTTCTGTTACTTTGAACTGAATTAGATAAACACTATAACGTTTACCACTGAACTAAAGTTGAATTAAAAACGACTTAATTGGCATCATTGTCACTCAGTCACTTTGGAAGAATACTATTCTAGAAAGATTGAGCTACACTGACCAGGCGTGCGTACACGCCGTGACTTTAACGCTACTCAGCGTACGGGACTTCGAACTTCGGAGGTCAAATGAATTAAAGGAACAGGGGGGGGGGGTTGTAAAAACTTCGATTAAATTAAAAACTGAACTACACTTACTATCAAAAACTTCCACGTATGAACTAAATTTTGGTACTTTTGGGTACAATCTAGCCGATATGTTACAAGCACCCTTTGCAGTCAAAAACTACATCAATCGGAAATAAAATACGAACGTTTGAAACTAAACGCGGTATTCAATCTGATCTGAATTGACTTGCCCTTCTCTTAAACATAACCCAAGTCTGTCTCTCGTATTACCCAAACTTACTTGTTCGACTTCACCATCATGGTCGTCGGTATGCACAGACAACCAATAGGCTGAGGAAAGCCTCTCATCTTCGGAATGCGATGACCCAGGTTCCAGGAGAGTGAAGACTGGACGATTTGCGTATTGGTTAGCCAAAGATTCAGCCGGGGGCATCGAGATTTCTATATCAGGCAAAGCAGTCTCGGTGATTGGAGTACCCGGTTCCTTGTTCTGCAGCAATCCCAGCAAATATGAGACAGTTTCGCGCAACCCTTCCATCGATTCCTCTTCGGTACTATGAGCTGCCAACAACTGATCCAAGATCTCCAGAGCGTGCTTTGGCTTGTCTAACTTTTCTTCTTCGCTCGGTTTGCCTTCTTCCAAATTTTCTTCCTCGCTGCTTCCTTCAGCTGACCCTTCCCAACCCAACGCCGCCGCCAAAGCGTCGCTCTTCATACACAACGTCAGTGACGGCATATTGGAGGTGTATTGGGGACATTTGACTAGCAACCGGAAGAGTTCCAATGCGGTCGACAACGTCGACAAACAATCCGAGCTGTCTTTACTGAAACCAGCCGACACTTTCTGTAACAAAGTCGTAAATGTCTGGCTTCGTTTTTCGATACACTTCTGCAGGTGGTAAAAGGTAAAGTTATGCTCCGTGAGCATCGTCAACGTTCTGAGGGTGGGTAACAATGACGCGTAGCTATGCTCCGCTTTAGACAAATGCTTTAACAAGCCTTGGATGATCTGCGTCAACTGGTCTTTGTTGGGTAAGGCACACGCCAAGTAAACTTCCGCCGGTGTGGTGGTGGTATCTTGTGGTAAAAGACAAATTTCGCTATCGCACAGCGATTGCATGATAGAAACGACGCATTCTTGCCCTTGAAGGTGAACATTCTGCTCGGGGCATGGTGAGTTCAAAATGACACCGAACCAGGGCAAAATCTCCAAGTATTTCTCGTCCGTTTTTTGTGCACCACGCGCCAGCTGCAGGAATGCTGCTTTGAATACCGCATGCCCAACTAAACACGCCAAAAAGTTCAACCAGCGTACCGTCACTGGCGCGCAAACCACTGACAACGGAAGGACATTGGGTTCTTCCTTCTCTTCCAAAGATTTAAGAGGTTTGATCTCGCTCGCATCTTGCGCCAACGAGCCGAGAATCGAATCAAGGACGGCTCGCATAACCACCAGCGCCGTACTGGGTGCCAAATCTGCCAACTGAACGCAAACACGGCGTACTAGCTGCAACAGCGGTCCGCAGCCCGTGCTGCTCAATAAGCCGACCACATCATGGATCTGCGGCGCTAAATTGTGCAAGTGCGCACTCCAGACTTTGCGCATACTTCTAGCTTTGGCAATCTCATCCTCACTTAGCGGTGAACTCGTCAACAGCGGTAATGGTAACGGCAAAAGCTCCGAGAGAACCTGCAATCCTGTGAAGTACGACGCCGGTCCCGGCCAGTTGTTAATATATTTGAAGATTTCTTGGACCATCAGAGTCCATAAGCTTCGCGCCAACACATCTTCCAATATGGTGGCCGCCATATCGACACCTTGCTGCGGCACGGGTTGTGTGTATGCCAACAAGGTGGCTACGATATCGCTGCATGTCTCTTGCACTTTCGATTGCCACATACTGTGACTCGGCATGGCTTGCAGCAAAGCGTACGTTTGCAGCAAGACAGGGATGGGCGTCAGATCCTGGAATTCGCTCCCTCGACACTTTATAACTTGACACCACAATTGGCGGAATATGAGAATAGCCGGGTGGAGCAAACTGATCAACAGTGCGCCTTGGGGTCCTACCAAAACCCCGACGTGTAAGCTGGGTGGGTCGAAGCATTGGCACAGTTTCTGCAGCATGGGTTGCAAGCAGCCCATAACGTCACTGGAAAAGAGCTGCGCCACAGCATAAGCATACTTGAGCTCTTTGCAAGCGTCTTCAGGAGGAGAGACGAAATTGTAACCCGGTTCGGTCACCAAGTAGGCCATGATCCGGAGGACGACAATAGCTTCCGGCGACACAGTGGCAATGTCTTCGGTATGAGCCTTGAGCAACTCTGTTAACGCGGTCAGACCTGAGTAGGAGAACAACTCCGCGTTCTGGGTCAATTCCAGCCATGGCAACAAGCTCGTTAGCTTGCTGTTATGGTCTTCTTCTGACTGTTGCTGCTGGACGATAGCGAGCAAGGACGGACCGTGTTTTTGCAAGAATGGAGCACGATCGGAGAAGCGAACGATGTATGCTACAACATCAATAACGTAGCCCCGGGTCGCCGAGCCTTGCAACTTGGCCTCCGGATCTCCGTGGGGAGATTTCAATAGCTGCAGCAAGGGCAGAACGTTGTCATCTAAGGTGACGGTGTGACACAACGCCAAACGACCCACTTGGCTAAAG
Source organism: Triops longicaudatus (assembly GCA_022885665.1). Classification (NCBI taxonomy): domain Eukaryota; kingdom Metazoa; phylum Arthropoda; class Branchiopoda; order Notostraca; family Triopsidae; genus Triops; species Triops longicaudatus. The sequence goes on from JAGQDJ010000013.1 coordinate 433,002, forward strand.
AGCAAACAATGCAAAGACTGGACGATGTCAAGCAGCGGTGGCTCGTCGACCAACAAAGATTGGTCTTGAATTCGCAGTTCATGTTCCAGCGCGTCGAGACATTGTACCACGTACAACGAGTGAGTTAGCGCCAGTCCCGTCTTTTGGCATGCTACACTCAATTGCAGCGAATCTTCCGGGTTACCAAATTCGTCTTTTTCCTCACCCTGACTCTGAAAGAGCGTTTTTAGGATAGCGGTGATGACTTCTGGCTGGGAGGAGAGAAAAGTGAGACCGTGTTGGCTTTGGCTAGCAAGTTCAAACCAATTGAGGATTTTCTCCTGGAGAACCGAGCGGCTAAATGCCACAGGATGGCTCAATAAGACCAGACAAGCCTCCAGGAATTTCTTGGCTTTGAGGAGGGCATAAATCGAGAGGTAGGCGTCACCTACCGGTGGCAGCTCGAACTGCGCTTTGGCGGGTAAGAAGCGATGGGGAGGAGCAATGGTGCTTTGCGGGTAGGCGTAGACTTGCAGGATTTGGTCAAAACATGCCAACAAATCGAACATGTACGGTTCAAGGGTGTTTTCATGCTGGGTGTTGCCGAAGCCGTCTTGTGAATCTGATTCAGGCCAATCATTCGAATCACGGCGGACACGATCATCGGGGCGTTTGAATTGGGGAACGGGTAATTCCAAGACAGTCTCGGTGACAGACTTGAGTTTGGCGATGGCTTCGTAAAAATGGACTTTCTGAACCAAGGCGGCTACCACTGCTTTAGCACGAGTGGTTTGTGGGCTTTGGATGAAGCCCAGGAGGCGGACATAACCTTTGGGTTCGGTGGAGTGGATAAAGTGTTCCATGCCCATTTGGTACGACACAGATCGGTCGAGAGCGCGTATGCAGGCAAGTTTGAGCGAGACAGCCATATGCGGAGCTTCGTACAAATCCAACAGCTTGGTCTGCAGGCCGGCGTCCAGTGCTTGACGAAGTAAAGTGGGTGAGGCTGATACAACGGCGCTAGCTAGCTTTAGCCCGGCTTTCAGATGACGTACTTTGAAGACAGGCTGCGGTTGCAGTAACGCAGTTTCATAATCTAACGCCGCGTTTAACCACTTGACGATCAAGGTTTCAACGTCTGTAAGATAACAACCAACAAAAGTTGAAAGAAAAGGCTTCACTCATTGCTCCTCAAACATTTTCGTTAATTAACGAAAACTGCTTACCACGACGTCAATGTTACTGAGTAGTATAAAACTGAAACAGTAGAGAAAGCAGTAATTCTACTAAAACTAGTTAAGCTGTACATGCAGATGGAGGCATGCATGTGTAACTTCTGTGCAACAATAGTAACAAATAAGAATATTTTAGAATAACGGGACATTTTGGCTAATAATTTCTATTGACGATACTTCTACAAATTTACTTTCGATTAAAATATGGCTATTGAGGTTTGTCATTTTCAAAAATAGACCAGTTTTACCCAATTTACTCAGTTCTGTGGAGAACTGGCTTAACTTGTAATACTGATTTAGTATATTGCAGCATACCTGAGGAATGGTTCCTGAAATTTAAGTAAGCTAGTCCTGTGGCAAGAACATTTGCAAACTGCTCGCAGCTTTCTACGAACTTTTCTCCACGACCCTGGACTTTGTCAAACTCCTTCAGGGGTAATGTCAGCAAGCTTTCTAACTTTTCAGCCGCTGCTTTGCCATCCTCCTTGACGCCGGGCCAATTCCCTTGCAAACGCTGCAGACTTACTGCGTAAGATGTCAGGGAAGGGTCATGAAAGTACTAAGACGAATACAAAGTCACGAAACGGTCCGAATGCACGACATTAAGTACTTGTAAAGGCTGAACTTCGAAACCATAGGGATTAAATGGTTTGCCAAACTCGTCAACGTATTCGGATAAGTCGACATCAATATACTAAAAAAAGAAAGTCAAATAATAAAGAAAGTCAAATAAGTACACAGATGGTTACAAACAATGAACAAAGAAAAAAAAATAAGTAAAACACATCTGGAAATCGATCTCTACAAAAATAAAGTACAAAATAAAAATAAGTTGCATGTGTGCAATAAGTGGAACACAATACGGAATACGAAAATTCAGATTTAAAATGAATAAAAATATGGAATAATTAATAAAATAACTCAAAATAAATAAAAATTAGGGTTTGGACTATAAAATCTCCACATGTTTGGTACCTCATCTTCGAACATTAGGTCTTCATCACTAACAATTTCCTCGAAATCTTCTGGTTCCATGTCATCTTCCTGTTCAGCAACAGGTTCGACCGTCTCGGTGGTATCCACGTCTTTTTCCTCAGCTACTTTGCTTTTCACCTGCATTTAAAAATTATAGCAAATTGTCACAAATTGAGTACTATAAAGAGAAAAAAAGGCGTGACCTCGACTTCGGTAGGTTCTTTTTCCTTTTCTGTTTTCTCTACAGGTAATTCTTCTGCAGGTTCCAGTTCGAGCATTTCATCGTCAGAAATGGCTTCCACATCCCCAGCTGACAGGACAATGAACGGTGCTTCGCCTATGAAAACAATAATTAAATGGGCATAAAAATAACATACATCAAGTTACCTTCTTTGCTGGGTTTATGAATTTCGACCGATTCCTTAATCTGCTCTTCCGGCGATCGTGCAGGCGGAGGCGGCGGAGACCTAGGTCTTCTTTTCTCTTCGCTCCGTTCGATTTCCCGCGACGACCTATCACGGGACTTGTCCCTTGGTCGCGATCCATCTCTTTTGGAAGAATCGCGCGGAGTTTCGGAAGGTGATCGCTCCCTTTTGCGACCCCGGTCCCTCTCCCGTTCCCTGTCGCGAAGCTTGTCACGATCTCGGTCACGTTCCCGGTCGCGTTCCCTGTCCCGCTCACGTTGACGGTCCTTATCACGATCTCTTTCACGCTCACGCTCAAGTTCAAGCTCTCTATCCCCTTTACGCACTTCCTCTTTCACTTTGCCTTCTTCTGAAATGTTACTTTTACTTTCCGTTACTGGAGGTAAAGGTTCTTGGACTTCTTCCTTTACAGCAACTGCTGGAACTTCAGCTTTGACAGGTTCAGAAATACTTGATACTGGAGTATTTTCAGGGGGAAGAACGAAGGGTGAAGCTTCAACAGGTGGAGTCGGGGGCTGCGGTACTGGAACCGGAGGTGGAGTTGGAGCTCTTGGGACGATCACATTGGTAAGCCAGCCATAGACGGACAACGTAACGGTTGTGTACCAGCCTCGCAGAACCAAACCATCAGTGGGTACCTGAAAGGATAATTTGAAATCAAATGTCGTTAAGACTAAGCAGTTGAAGAAATACCCGTTTAATGCATTCATATTGAATGGTAGCATTTTGCTTGTAGTCCAAGACGCCTAATGTCTCAAAAGAAGATGCGCCAGGTTTACTTAAATCGTTCACAAATAGCTCCAACTGAAATTGTGACGGATTTGTTGCCCTATATAATGGATTTAAGCAAAGATAATTAATACAGTTTTTAAGCTTACCCTAAGCGAACTCCGCCGGGAAAGTCAGCTTGGACTTTGGCGCCTAAAGGAATTACGCGCACTTGGCTAATACAAACAGGTTTTGGAAACTGGACTAAATCTAGGTTTAACTCCTAAGAAAATACAAGCTTTATTTGTCATTTGTTAGACTTTATTTCTCCTTACTTCATTGCTTTCGTGAGCGAACGTGTCAAAGAACAAAAGTTCTTCTGTGTTCTCTTCACTCATTGTTGCGTGCAAATCGAAAAATACGGTTTTCCAAATGACATAAAGTATCTGGCATCAGCTTATTTTAATAAGTTGTTTTCTGGAAAATAACAATAGCGCAATTCAAGTCAAGTTGCGTTATAGCACAATCACACGGTTTTCTTGTCAGTTTACCGACAGAATATAAACAAACATGGCGGCGTGAATTTTCCATTTAACAAAGAAAACACTTCCAAGATAGCTGCCAGTTTCATATCACTTACCTGAGATGTGCTGAAAGTGGTCCGCCTGCATGCTATAAGAACAAGGCAGGTCCAACACAGGCAAGCTCTGGCACCTTCAATTCGACTATTCTATAATCTCGAGAATTTTACTTGCTCTTTATTTTCAAACTGAATCAAGCCATCTAGTGACCTTATTGGCACCATGGCCACAAGTTATGGATTTTGCATAACGATATTATTTTATTTTTTGAATTTATTTATTTGCATGTCTAATATCTGATCACTCAAAAGTCTATACGCTCTCGATCGAAAGAAATGACGAAGAATGCTTATTTCGTGTTTCGTTTTAATATTAAGAAATATTTCTGCGAATGCACAGGGATGAATGAAAGGACCCGGATGGGGGAAAGAAATTAGGTAACGCACTGAAAGTCAAACGAAAGAGACCAGATAACTTTGTAGAAATGGCATGTGGGGAATAAGAAAATACAATTTTCAATGTTCGTAGCTTTTAATTCTTTACGTTAAATTTTAAAGCAAAATTGTGTCGATACTTCGTTCTTAATTCAACGGAGCCATCTATCGGGCCCATTTATGACTACCACTGGCGGTTCATTTGATTCCAGTTTTTTTTCTTACTTTTTCAGCTTTTTGCGCTTTACGTGTGTGTTTGGGATGTGCGTGCAGAGAAACTTTCCCATCGTCAATGTTAACCCCCCGAATTGCTATACGTTTAACACTCTCAATTTGGTTTATTTGTGCTCCACAGAAAGTCCGACTGGCTTAGTTCACAGGTGGGATAACTGATGTCGGTCCTGTACATCCTACACAAAACATGTAGTTTGGGAGGCAGTCGTTAGATCTTAATACCGGCAAAATTAATAAATGTAAACAAAAATGCATGCTACTCTTCGTACAACAATATTGCGGTTCGTATACTTACGTTAAAGTATGTCCATAGGTTCATTCTTATGCAATCCATAGATCATGGAAAACGTCTTTTGCTATCGTCCTCCCGAGAACGTTTAGTCTTTCACAGATAACTACCGGTGATCTTCGCATGCCACTTCGTAAAATTCTCCGTAATCGATGTCTGTCTCAGTTCCAGCCCCTCCAACGGCCATGTAGGCTGTGTGGGTTGTTTGCAGCTCAAGATTTCAGCACTTCAGCCGCCGCTTTTAAACGCAGGAAAACAGCAGAAGAGAGAGTAATTTTATAGTTTTTTTCATCGTAGTTAATGTAACTTTTATTTTCTTATATAGAAGCACAAAATCATTGAGTATTCTCCCAAAGCCTTGAAGAAAAAGTCGGATCGTATTATTGAAGTGTGGAAAAATATGACAGTTCGCGAACTCGCAGATGCCCTTGAAAAAGACATCGGTAATTCTTACGATTTTCACGCGCGAATATTTTTTAAAAGAAGTATATCCTTAAGATGACGTTTTTGAAGCAATGATCTACATCGATAACTCTTCATATTATGATGAACCACACAAAGCTATCGATAACATCAAAGTTTTGCAAGAAATCGTCAAAAAATGTGGTCTGCGTTCAACATTAGTTGCTGCTCCAGAGAAACATTCTCAGCATGCACAAGTAAAAGACGCTGTGCGCAGGTAAGGTTTATGCGTCTCAGTCAACGACGTTCAAGAAATATCTCGTTTTGGAACTTTCAGAGGTCCAGATCCTCCAGAACTGCTGAAGCCCCGCCCACCTGTCGTTACAGTAATGGGCCATGTCGATCACGGGAAAACTACGCTCTTGGATGCTTTACGTCATACTCATATGGTTGATACTGAGTTCGGTGGTATAACTCAGCACGTAGGGGCCTTTTCGGTAAAGCTAGAAGAGGTAGGAGGGTCCGTCACCTTTCTCGACACGCCTGGTCATGCTGCATTTAGCGCTATGAGATCAAGAGGAGCTCACGTCACAGATCTTGTAGTTTTGGTCGTTGCGGCTGATGATGGTGTTATGCAGCAGACAATTGAATCCATTCAACACGCCCGTGATGCGAACGGTGAGATTCTTTCCTTGTATGAACTAATCCTAAGGTGCCGCCTTTTATGGCAACCTGTTCTTTGTATTCTTTTAGTCCCGATAATCGTGGCAATAAACAAAATAGACAAGCCGGAGGCAGATATAGTAAGAAATAATTGTTAAAAATCGTTTTCCTTCCGTGTTGGTAAGCGGGTTCCTCTAATAGGAGCGTACGAAGAAAATGCTCTTAGCGCAGGGATTGCAGCTCGAAGACTTCGGTGGCGATGTCCAAGCAATTCCTGTTTCTGCGCTGAAAGGCACTGGGCTTCATGAATTGCTCGAAGCCTTGCACCTGCAGGCTGACTTGCTAGGATTACGAGCTTCACCTTTAGGCCCAGTCGAAGGCGTTGTTATCGATTCATGCGTCCATCCAGCACGAGGGTAAGCTAAGTGAATGATTCTAAATTTAAATTATCTTTGACATATACCAGGAAACTAGCGACAGCTTTAGTGCAACGAGGAACATTGCGGAAGGGATCCTACCTGGTGGCCGGTTCTGCGTGGGCCAAAGTACGGGCTTTGGCGGACGATCGCGGACAGACGTTACAGGAAGCACCGCCTTCAATGCCGGTAGAAGTTCTCGGCTGGCGAGAACTACCAAATGCTGGAGATTTGATCATAGAAGTAGAAAGCGAGGTTCGTATTCCCAAAGCATAGAACTAGCCTTTGATCTTTTGCTCCCAAAGAGAGATATTTACTTTTTCCGCTTAAGCTTAAAACGTCAAAAAAAAAAAAAAAAAAAAATCAATTATCGGTCTACCTTTCAGCTGCAGCAATTGCTTTTCTTGTATTATAGAAAAGTCAGTTTGATAGGAAAACTTAGTCTACCGAAGTCTGAACTGAGAATAAAGTCTACCGCCAGTTGTAAACTTTTCATATTAATGATTGATTTGTCATTATTTTGATTCTTAGAAGCGTGCACGGGAGGTCGTAACGTGGCGGCAACATAACAAGTTAGCGGAGAAGGCGGTGCATGACGCCCAAGTGATTCAGACTAAAGTTGAGCAACATTTGAAAGAGTATAAAAGCCAATTGGAAGAAAAAAGACGCCTCGGTCGTATGCGATTACGACGCCAGGGTCCTCGACAGAAAGAGATCATGGACGATCCCAACGCACCGCCCAAGTTTTCATTCATAATCAAAGGCGACGTGGATGGCACAGTTGAAGCGATCCTTGATGTTTTTGATTCCTACCATTCTAACGATTGCCATCTAGACATATTAGCCTACGGTGTGGGCAATATTACGGAAAACGACATTAAACTGTCTGAACCATTTAAGGGTAAGTGTTAACTCCAATTTACCTGTACAACAGACTGCGTTAGGTCATACCCTACTTTGCGGGGAGTGATGTCTATCACTTATTAAGTGCAGGCGTTGTTAAATTAACTAACGTGCGGGCTAAAAAGAACGTCAGAACAACATAGTAATTACCGAATGTACTACTGTGGAACCCACTTATAACGATATCAGATGTAACGATAACCCGCCTATACCGATGCAAAAGTGGCGGTCCCGTTTTAGCCGGTTGATGATGTCGGTTGTAGATGTCGGTTTTACACATATCACTTGTAACGAAAATTCGCCCTAACCGATACAACCACGAATTCTTTTTTTTTTTTTCAATGGTTAATAATTCCGGATATGCCCATGCCCTGAACTGACAGTTACACTTCATTCGTGCAAATGGAAGCCGGCAATTTCTTGAGAAAAAAAAAGAAAAAAAAATTAGCAAGTTTTCACGACTTTGAGGAAATCAGCTTTCACAACCTTTGACCATTCTCCATGGTAATGTTCAGTACAGCTCTGATAACTGTGAAGTAAACATGGAGCACGCTGGACGCCCGGAGCACGATTTTTGGATGCGAGCGGTGATACCATTCTACGAAAACTTAGAATGTCTTGCAGAACTATATGAATAATTATCTCGGACGAACACTAAACAGCGCGTAATTGCGCATTATTTGTGTGAATAAATAATACTAATGTATTCGACGTTATATAATAGCAAAATATAAAAGTAAATATATCAGTACACTTACCTTAATTGTTGTCTCCTGTCCCTATCTAAAGGCAAGTTCTGATATAACGATACTCCGTGCATACCGAAACTGCCTGCCCGGTCTCAAGTCCATCGTTATAAGCGGGTTCCACTGTACCTCGAAATTCCGCCCATTCTTTAGCGTATTTTTTGGTACATTGTCTTTATAAATCGTTAGGTTTCGCTTCGTATTCTTGCGAGTATCAAATGCTACCTCGTACATAGAACCTAATCTGCTCCTGAATGGCGGATCATTTGCTGCGAAGATGCTCTATCTTCCTCTTCTGCCTTCGTAGATGCCTTCAGCTTCCTTGTAACGTACCATATTGGCTAACCTGTTGGTTCTTTTTCCATTTACACCAGCCTAATCAAATAAAAATAAGCCCTACATTTCATTGCTAGTCAACTTTGTCTACAATGAATAAACTTATCACATTCTCTTTGCATCCCAAGCTTTTTCGACAAACTCAACGCTGGTCCAAGTTTTTCCAGTGGTTGAATTCTTCGGTGTGCACTTCATTCAGAATCGACAGTTTCAACTCGTGAACGTCTCCAATCGTGTTTTCTTTGCCAAACTCTTTGTTGCTTTTCCACGGTTCATTATAAGAGATGATGTTCGTTGTACGAGACATTTTTTGACCTAGCGCGTGCTCGTTCTACGAAATGTTCATTGTACAGTACAAAGCGTTCATGGTACGAGGTACCACTGTGTGCCTGCAGTAGTAGACAGACCTCAGTCTTTTCGTGCTGAAATCGATGAAAACTGCCGTGTTTATTTAAGGGGTGTCTACCACCTATTAGTCCGCTTTCTTTCTTTCGTTGTTTGCTCCTGTTTTCCTAATAGGATGCAATTAGCACAGGACTAAAAGTGTCATTAGCTATTTCTTCATAATGTCGTTTTTTTTATATATCCGTTATGTGGCACCTTGTATGTGAAAATGCCCTTGTTTTGCTTGACTCCAGGTATCGTTTTTCTTCAGGCACGGTTTACGGCTTTAACGTTCAAGTATCGCCCGAAGTGATGAAGCTAGCGCAAAAACATGGTGTCGCTGTTAAACAACACAATATTATTTATCGTCTCATTGACGACGTGAAGAACGAGATTTCAAAACGCTTGCCTTTACGTGACGTGGAGGAGCTGTTGGGCGAAGCCCACGTTTTGCAAGAGTTCATCGTTACAGAGGGCAAATCCAAAATTCCCGTCGCAGGTTGTCGTTGTACGAAAGGTGTTTTAAAAAAAGACGCACTATTTCGGATAATCCGAGGGGAAGAAGTGGTCTACACGGGGAAAGCTGTCTCCTTACGGCACCTCAAGTCCGAAGTCGATAGTATTAAGAAAGACGTGGAATGCGGTCTCCGGTTACAAGGCCCGGTGCAATTCCAACCGGGTGATGTACTTCAGTGTTATGAATTGAAACAAGTTGCTGCAGAAGCAGATTGGGATCCGGGTTTTTAAGATTGTTCTTAAGCCAAAAGAAAACTTGCGTTCGTCTAAGTAACAGCGGCCCCGAGTCCGCCTCGTTAGGACTATTTGGAGGATAGCCAATACCAGGGGACTATGTTTAGCATAAGGATGCCTTCCTCTCGCTTTCGAACCAAGTCACAGTGAAGCTTTGGTGCAAGCAGATTGTTATAGTGAAAAGAGAATCCAGGCAATACACAGTCATCATCCCCCAAATCAACTCGTTTCTTATTTTTTTGTGATTTTTGACTTCATTTCACGTAATGGGTCAGGAAGGTAACGAGCCAACGATAGTGTCTGTGGAGTTCGAAGTTTTCGGACACGTACAAGGTAACTATAAGATTTTGCGTGATTTTTGCTTATCTATAACTGCACCTATGTGACGCTTCAAACAGTACCCTACATTACGAGGCGCAGTAAAAACGTCAAGGACAAACGGAAACGCACGTAAAATTCCGTGTCAGTTAATCAAGTAAACGTCCACCTGCGTAAACGCTGTGCCTATCACAGCAAGTTGTTGGCGGAAAAGAACTTCCGTGTAGGGTTATTTTGGGAAATGCAGCCAAGCCCCGAAAACTCAACTAGTTAACTAATGCGCTTGTTCGTTTTTTTCTGGCTGGATGTCGTAGGAGTCTACTTTACCAAGTACTGCAAAGAATTGGCTGATAAACTCGGAATGGGCGGCTGGGTCAAGAACACCAAAACTGGAACGATTGTAGGCAAAATCCAAGGCGACAAGCAGAATATGGATGAAGTGTAAGTATTTGTTATACTCAACCCTCGCAAATGTTACTTTAATTAAAAGTTTTCTTAGATTCTTGAAAATTATAAGAATTAAAAGGAGAGTTTTTATAACACAAGCAGTTTTGCTTATGTTATAAGACCGAAAAAAGGCGTAAAAATCATTAAAAGAAACATTTTTAGGGTTCAGTGGTTGACAAGGACCGGAAGCCCAGGAAGCAAAATCGAGCGCGTGGAATTCCGTAACTGGGAATATTTAGCAAGACCAGAATTCAGAAACTTTTCTCTCAGATTCTGAAAAGAGGGCCAACTTGAAGACGCGGATTTGAAAAAAGAAAGGCATTGACGACATTATTTCTGGGTTATCCCTTGTCCTTGTGTATTTTCTCAGTCTTCCTTGTCCTTGCAAAAAAAAAATATTGGCGTTTTCTTGTCCGTCATGTAGAGGCAAGCATGCGTCCAGGACACCACAGAAGTTGTTGCAAAACACTTTACCGTTAGACGGCTTTAAATACAGTGGGCCATGATTCCTGCCACGCTATCAAATTCGATCTTTTCGGTAATGTTTTTCGTTTTCACCAAATCTTCTTGGTTAGCAATGAAGACACGACCATCGCCCAAGTCTTTCCAGCCATTTCGGACAATCCATTGCTTCAAAGCAGCATCTACTTAGAATACAACGAGAAAAAATAAATGAAAAATGGAAACGTGCGTTAGATTGTTAGGCAAGGATGAATGGGAAGGAATCTTACCGTTTACAATGCCCAATAAGTCCCGTAAAACCGGAAGTTCGATGTGCTGGTAGGTAGCGTTGACAACATGGGAGATAAATTTGCGAATAGAATCTTCAAAACCAGTAACACCTTCGATCAAATCCTTGCACTGGTTCAATTCCTTCCAGAACAATGAGAACTTGCACGTTTCCAAAAGTTCAGCCATATACATAATATGTTTGATTGCTTGTTCTTCCAACTGTAAGTACACAAAAGTCATAAATATTTTTGGTCGTTTAAATTAAAAGTACTACCTTTTCTTGAGTCATCAAACATTTGCAAAGGACAAAATCGGTGTGAGGAAGGTTCGTCAGGGATTTTAATAAGATCTTGACAACCACATGTGATTGGTACAGGGAGGGCGTGAATTGGTACAGCCGAAGGACGCTAAGATTGGCTTCTAAGTCGTAAGCATTTTCCTTCGCTTGGACAGCAATGTATTCTTCTAATGTGGCCAAGTTGTCAGGATTGTACCTATACAATCACAACGTCAAGCAGGCATAGCAATACGTTCTGCTCGGAATTCAAGTACAACCCATACCTCTCAATGCCTTGGAGCATTTCAGCAACAGTTGCTTTCATCTCTTCGAAACGCGACATTGTTAGATTTTGAAAACTGCACGAATTTAGGACAAAATTTTAAAATATTTATCTCCGAGTATAGCCACGCACGGTCAACAGAACGATCCGCGACTCGAAAAGGAGCGAAACGCGATTTGAATTAGGAACTGATCACGCAATGGCAAGCGCTAAGCGCTGAACTTCTCACAGGGAGTAGTGGTTGAAATTTCGAAAATTGTTTAGAAAAAAATACTTAGAACGCTATCAAATTACACTGACGTGATAGCGTTCTCTCGCATTCAGAAAATTTTATTTTAAATGTCTAAACACCGAGACGAATTCCTGTACCTTTCAATTACAATGAGAATGTAACGCGAAATCGGATAAGTCGTTTTCGCTGTTAATTTTTGAGGCGATTGTGAAAAGTTACCTTTTGTTCAGAATTTTGTGTCCACTTTGACATTGGAAAATTAAGCGACATACGCAGCCACTCAAGTTTAAAATGTACGGTTTATTTCAAATGTGCACAAATTATTTTTTGATATCTTTAAATTGTAATTTAAATCAAATTTTTAGTCTATCGCAACATTATTATTTACACAATCTACACATTATTTTTTAAAATAAATTTGACAAGCATGGTAAATTTCCAATTTTTTAGCTAATTGAGCCAATAGCGAGAGTAACTTTGCTGTTGGCATAATTCGCTGCAAAGCTGAACCATTTCTAGTTTTCTTTTTTTTTTCTTTATAAAAAAGACCCAAAATTTCATGCCGATTGCGAGCGTGCGAAAATGGCTATCGAGGGCGAGTGTGATAAAGGCGCCCTTTCTACTTGGCGTCTACGGCACATGCCTTTCACTCCTTCGTCATTATAAGATATCAAGCGGGGTTTTAAGCATAAGCATGTTTTTTAAAAAAGCGAAGTATTCAATTATTTATCAGCCAATAAAAGGATGTAGGTTTACGTTGAATTAAATGCGCTTAAGATGGTACCGTAAATTTTTCGTTTAATTGTGCGGAGCATTCAAATAGCCTCTATTCAGTTAATTGGAGATTACTGTATATACTACAAAGTACTTCTGTCGAATCGCTTTATAACAAGTCGCTGGGGAAAAAAGCCCTACAATCGCAGTTCGTTTAATCAGGGGCATTTTTTTCTGAAACACCACACATACATACAATCAGTCTAATATAGTCCACAGTTCGTTATTCTGTAGGTGTGATTCTGCTGTACTTTTGCTAGATATTCTTTATTCCTGCAGAGATGGCACTACGATGCAATGTCGTAATTTTCTAATACACACAAATTAAAAAATTAACTTTTCCCAAGGTCACAATTACTTTCTTTGGCACGCTATGCCAGCTTAGGAATTTTAGGAGCAGGATCTCCATTGTAAATCATCACGGTCTCTTCTTCTTCCTCTTCTATGTCTTCCTCCAAGTCAACCACATCTGAATTAAATAAACTAATTAAAGCTTAAATATACATTCCAAATAATTACTTTTTAACGTTGTCTTACATCAGGTTGCGAAAGTTCTGAGAAAAAATAAAATAAATCTTGAATGTGCACAGGACTTTTACCTTGAGGTTTGTGACCTTCGCTGTGGTTCGGCGTCGCGTCGTTGGTTGCTGCAATACACTCTGTTAAATAAATATTTGTCTCTCTCTGTGCATCTGGGATAACAATCACAAGTTCAGGTAGTGTATTGTTATGCAAAGGGTAGTCAAAAACCTTTAGAATATTTCCTGTTGGATTGCTGAATGTAATTTTTAAGCTATCCATGTTTTTGTGGTTTACTGACTCGCATATGTTATGGTCCCAGATTAGGCGCGAAGTTCAAATCCTGCCAGCGGAGACCCGATGGCCAATTCGAATCAACAACTTTTCGAACAGCAGGTTCGGTCTTCTTTGCACTGGTTCGGATGCTGGGACAGCAGCCAGAGACAAGAGTTTCTGCATCGCTTGTTGCAACTCACGGTCCCTTCTCACGTGGATAACCTTCTACAGGTATGCATTCCAGGTATTAACTAGCGTGTTTTCCCGTTAGATTGGCATTCGTATCTTTGGGCTTCATGCTTGACAGATTACTTGTGCTGTACATATAACATTCAGTCTCCATCTCCCTCCTTTCTTGTATCGAGTTTCAATTTTGCCACGTTCCTCCCCTTTCTCCTTTTCGTGCGTATCGTATTTATTGTCCCTTTGCAAGGTAAAATAAATAGCAGATCCCAAGCCTTAGGCTTCTTAACGGGATTCTTAGCTGGCAGCTCTAGCTACCCCCCCCCCCTTTCTCATCAATTCTCTAGAGAAGCTTTTCGATTTTGGTCACATTTTCAAGGCCGGTGTTATCTCTTTCTTTTTTTATGACAGGGCTTGGACCAACTTAGTTTGGAAGCTCCTGACAGTAGTCACAGTTTGTTTCGGTGCCAGTTACGACTCTTTGCGTCGTGGTTTCAAACCTGGGATTCGTCGCTGAAGGACAAATTCTTACGCAAATTAACCGTCTTGGATCCGCAGTGGACTGAGCAGTTTAGAAACGAAATTGCGAAGCGAACCTGGGGTTCTTTTTAACCGGCAACTGGTAATGTCACTCGATTGAATCATCAGTATTAATACACAATGGGTCCAGTTACCGGCACAATGCAGCAACAAAACTATTTGCTACAATGGTTTACTTCGTGGAGTGAAATGCAGAAGGGAGATTTCCGTAATGTGCTCCTACATAAATTTGCCGGAAAAGTAGCTTCGTTACACCCGAATTCTCGACCATCCCTCTTCGACTGTCAAGTAAATTCATTATACAGGGGTGTTTAGAAAGTCCCAATACGCCTGCTTTCTTTTGCTTGTAACAAAAAGAAAAGAAAAAAAAAAAACGGTTCAATGAAAAATTTCGGCAATAATACCCGAGTCCGAAACTCATCCCTAGCTATAATCGTGACGGTGCAATCTTTCAGAGCTTTACGGAACCGCAACAATGGGGAAAAAAATCCGACCAAACCCACGTCCAATCACATTTTACGAACGGAAAAATTAATTCGTTATAAGGCCCAAACTGTTAGTGTGAGGTTTGCCATGATAGGTGCAGAGTTAAAACGTTGCAATTTGGTTTATTTTCACATCTGCAGAGCATTTTCGGATCACTTTTCGAAAACGCTTTACGAATTGCATCTTTTGAACCCCAAGAAGCTAATATTAAGTGTCCACTAGAAATGCTTCATAGATAACAAAATAAGACGTGGCGCTATTTTTCCTCTGCAGAGATCATGGTGGATCTTACATTGAAGTTCCAGATCCATAAAAAGTAAATTTACGGCTTATAGTAATTTATTATCCATTAAATGTTGATCGGCAGTGGATGTGGTCGGATTTTCCTTTCATTGTTGCGGTTCCTTATAGGTCCGAAAGATGGCAATCATCACGATGAAATCTCGGTATGAATTCCGAACTTCAGCTAATTATCGCCGACATTTTTTTTATGTCGTTTTTGTGTTACAAGCAAAATAATGATATATTGGGACTTTCTAAATACCCTGTACAAAAGTTACTCTGCAGTAAATCAGTTATTTCGTGCTTTTAAAAACTTCCTTTTTTCGGCAGATAAAACTTTTCCATGAATGGTTCGACGCGTGGAGCGAATCTGAGCGCGGGAATTTTTTAGACCAACTGCGAGCACTTGATTCAGCTTTTGTAGCTGATGTTGAATCTGAGTTTTTAGTCCAAAACGGGTTACCAGAGAATTCGCTTCACTTGACAGAGTAACTCTTTTATTTCCCATCCCTTCACTCTACAGCATAAAAGAACCTGCCTGGAATTTTTCGTAATGTGTGGTTGTACAATCAATACCAATACCAATACAAACTTAACATAATAAAAAAAAAATGGAAACTTCAGTTTTTATATGACAGTTATTAGTGTTACACACGTATTTCAAACAATGCAAACTGAAACATAAACAGGGATTGTGGTACATATCTGTAACTTTATTCAGTAGGTTTTGTCAACGGCGTTTGTCGTGATTCGGTCCATGGATTTCTGGCGAATAGGTGACCAAAACAATGCCCACCCAAAGATGTAGGAGTACCTACATTTAACACACCGTTAATTAAAAGAAAAAACGACACCAGAATTTTAACGTTCGCTGCAAAAACCCTAATCGTACTCAACGCTCCATAAGAAGTTACTGGCAATCATACTACTGGTGCCAATAAGTGAACATACTCGCAGAAATTTTCTAGGTTCGTTTACAGCAAACTTCTTAGGATGTTGAGTCAACACGGTTTTGTCAGTTCGTAATCAGGATTGTTCGTAATACCATATAAAGAAGTACTCCCACTCGTGCTACTGGATAACGTCTTAAGGCAGTACCCAGTCTTATGTTTAGTGCGTCTATGGTACCATATGCACGTCGAACTCGTCGTTTGATTCCATTCTCCTCCACATTACTGGCCACACCACTGCATACTTTCGCTAAACCATACAACATAAGAGTGTAATTTGATTTTCTGTACGAAAAAAATTTGTGATGTTATTACTGACTATTATTTCATTTCTAGCTGTCCGCCCATTTTTTATGTATACTCGATTCTTTGCTTGTATGTGCGTACATATTTTAACATTATTTGCCTTACCGTCATCCGTAATGTTCAAGGTTACTCGATGTTGCGCGGTGTACATTTCGCGCAACTCACGATCTTTACGTTCTAGCTGCAACATTAGAGATGACCGTTCGGCCTGGACGGCTTCCAACGCGGCTTGCTTGCTAAGCAGTGTTTCGGTAGTCGTTTGTAATCGTCGCTCCAATTCCTGCTCCGTTGCACTGCTATGCCGCTTGGCAGCTAGCTGGCTACGAAGTCGCAAAATCTCTGTTTCCGTCTCTCGTAGCCGGGTCGAAGCTTGTGCCTTTTGCTGCGCGCTGTCTTGGCGCAAAAAACGCAATTCTTCTTGGGCTGAGCGAGCTTCTTCTTCGATGACTATTCTTTGATGCTTTTCGTCCTGCATCCGATTTTCTACTGCGCTGTGTGCTTCTCGTAAACTGCGTATTTCCGTTTCGTAGCGCTGTTCCATCGCAAGCATATCCTGGCGCAAGGCATTTAAATGAGACATGGTTTGTGCTGCTTCCTCTCGCAACAGATCTCTTTCTTGCCTCAGGTGTTCGACTTCCGTTTCGCTTAGCACATGACTCTGGAATCCAGCTCCTTCCTTGATTTCACTGATCAGCTTTTCTTTGTCTGTAAGAATGCGCTGTGCTCGCACTTTGTATTCGCTAAAAGCTGTTTGCGTAGAAGCTAGCTCTTCCCTTACACCGGCCAATGAAGCTGAGCTCTGAGCCACAAGACGGGCGTTTTCCTGAACTTGCTGCTGAGCACTATTTAGCTCGGCCAATACCGTATCATTCCGCTGTTCCAGATGAAGAATCCTTGATTGGGCTTGACTAAGCGAAGCTTGTAAATGCAGTTTTTCGTCTTCTAAGCGTTTGGCGCTCTCAGTGAGCTCAGTGTTCAGAGTCTGCAGTTTTTCGGCATCCGTTTCTTCCTCTTCACGACGACGATTCAAATCAATCTGAATAGCGGCGAGTTTACTTTCCAGAGCGCTTATCTGCGAGTCCTTAAACAGCAACTCGTCGCCCAAACGCACATTTTCTCGGCGAAGAGCGGAGAGTTGCTCGTCCAGCTTGGAAATTTGCGACGACTGAATTTTACATTGGCTACTTAGGCGAGAGGTGTCTAGTGCCATACAATTCATTGAACACACTTTCTTGTTCGCTCGAGAATATAAATATATTTCTACCTGATTCTGCAGTTTTCGCCCGCTGTAGGGCTTGACGTGCTTCTTGGCTAAGTGTGTTGATTTCTTTACGAAGTAGCTCGTTCTCCTCAGTTAAGGACAAACCGGAATGTGCGGAGTTGGATTTAGTCATCTTAATCAAATTTCCTAAAAGTTTTCAATCAAGGTAGGTCGAATAGGATGCAGGAAGGGTAAAGCAAACCGTTCGTAAGAGACGTGGCGTTCTCGGTAAAGGCAACGGCTCCTAGAGAGGCAGCTCTAGTATGGGAAAGAGCTATCGTACCAGGCGTAGGTGCCTCTTCGGGTGTGTTTAACATGGCTAGTAATTCTGCATCTTGATCCTTAGCCTTGAGAGGCTTTTTTTCTCGTTTTACGGGGGATCGAGGCCTCTGGGGTGGCTGCAACGCTTTGCTACGGTATCTTTTACATTTAGTATTCTAAATTAGTTCAATAATCAACTTACGATTCATTTTCAACGACGGGTTGCTTGACAGTATGGAAGTCGGAGGGGACGGCTACGGTTGAACTTCGCCGGGAATGACTGGGAGTTGTTTCTTTGTTTAGTGTTTGGGCCGCATTTTGATCAATTTTGATTAAAAAGTCTTCTGCTTTACCAGCAAGATCCGTAAACCACGACATGACCTAGAAAATGAACAATTAAAACGTGACATTTTATTCGACAAAGTCTTCCTTACTCATTTGTTTTTATGAATGGGGCAAAGGAATGTTTACAAATACACCACTGCCATAACGCCATGGGTTAAGTGTCGAATGTTTGGAAGGTGGGCGTTACAGTACACGTAACCAGATTTCTGTGGTCCCATTTCCTTGGGCCAAATTGGGTATTAATTACGTAGCGAAAGATGTTTTACTCAATATTAGAAAACACAAATATACTTGTTGAAAACCTTGGTATAATTAAAAATATCGATGCAATTTTCAAATTTTTCAGATTTTTCTCGTCTCGTTAAATATTTTAATCGCTACAGATTGGAATAGCCATACATATGACAAAAAGTACAGTAAAATCTCGCTATAACGTACGATGTTTAAAACGAACAATAGGCTATAGCGTACACCGTCCACAGGTCCTGGCCAAACGCCGTTGAAAATGTACAGGAAAGCTTCGGCTACCACAAATTCGCCTATAACAGTGGTGCCCAACCTATGGCCCGCGGGCCGGATACGGCCCGCGAAGGTGCCTCATGCGGCCCACTCATTTATATCACTGCATAATTCCATTTTTAACGTCGACATGATTCTGGCGAAACCGGAACATTCAGGCCCGCGAGATTTTATATCATGTCGCGCGCGGCCCTCGGGTGAAAAAAGGTTGGGCACCACTGGCCTATAACGTATTTTCGCCTGAGCGTACAAAAACTGCGGTCCCTGTAGCAATTTACACATGCTACTTCATTCGGCTAGTAAAACTATTTTCCAAGGCATTACGGGCCAATATTGGATATTACGTACAATCAGCTACAACGTACACATTTTCCGTCCCCTTGCGTGTACCTTATAGTGAGATTTAACTGTTTTGAAAACAAATGCAAACGTGACAAAAATAGGCCGCCTTGTTTCGCGTGCTTCGGTTTTCTTGCATGTTTAACTTTTGCATCTACAACTTTCCTCTCTTTGTCAAAGACCAGGAGATACTCCATGTGTAAACTTTCATACAAGCTTTACGAAACAATTTTTCATGTCTATTTTTCGTGTTTTAATGGCGATGTATTGCCATAGAAGAGCAGGTAAAGAAAAACAAATCCAGTCACTTGAGAGAAAAAATATATCTGGAACTAATTACTTTTTGGGGTACATAATAAATTGAAACACTGACAAACTGCGGAAACATATCAAACTGAATTGAGTCAGAAAAAAAGGAGTGAGCAATTGAAAATAAAAGAAACGTGATTTTGCCACTCGTTTGGTAATATTACGCTTTCATAAGCAAGGCTACAACGTATGAAACTATTTTCCAAAGGAATGGAAATGTCTGAAAAATCATGTATTGAAGATTCAGCTACAAGCTCGCTATAGAAACTTTGTCTTAGCCCAGTGACGTCGCGCCAGCGGGTTGGCGGATGCCTCTATAATGTTAAAATAGACTACTCGGTCAGCAAAATTTGACATGTCGGTAAAATTATATGGATACGAAAAGTGTAAAGAAAACTATTAAGAAGAAAAAGAAAGTAAAGTATCGAAAGCCAATTAAGTACATGAGAATTTAGTTACAATTTGTCAGTAAGCTAGTCGAAACATTACGTAGCTTGTAACGTTCCAATTCCCGCGAAAGGGTCATGTTTTACATTTTTACGCCAACTAAGCCCATGTTGGCAATTCGCACTAGACTTCATTCTTAATGCGCAATAGATACTAAACCACATACTGAGATTTAGATGCATTCTTATTGTGAATATTATTCTAAGAGCGTAAAATTTTGTCTATTTTTTTTTCTGACCAGCCGTTCCAGAGTTATTGCCTTGAGAAGCTTCCGTCGCGTGAACGTGACGTCACGGGAGGGTTAGAACAGGTGACATCAAGGCATAACGATGCCTCACTTAACTAAGAAAAGCCGCGATTTAACGGTGCCATGTAACTCCCAAGTGACAACACAGCACCACGTGACCGCGCTGGACCAATGGCAAGAATACCCGGTATGAATGTTAGATTTCTTGTTTCATAAATATCTTCGTTATCATTTCGCACGTAACGAAAAAAAAACATAGAGTAAGTACCCACTTGCCGTCTGCTTAAGCTTGCGTTGCATATCACAAAGACGTGGCTCATGGTTTTTCAACCAAAATGCAGCAGCAACCTTCTACACTAATCGCTTTATCACAATCCATACGTTAATAAGATTTAACTTCAGCAAATATTTTATGTTCGAATGTATTCGGCAAGAGGTCAAAAATGCTTATTCGAAAAATGCCATTCCAAAAGCCGCCTACCCTACAAATCATGTGTATTAAATGAAAAAAAAAGGCTTTTGGCTTGCAATTGAACAAATTTGTATTGTTTACTTAATGTAGCAAACAGACAACAGCTTTCAAAGCAGCTGTCCTGGAATTCTAATTAAATTTACTACCTGTCCACTTATCCTCCGACGCATGTTGCAACACCAGCGACCTCTCAGGCTTTAACTCAAGTGTTAGGAATAGAGCCTTGTAGCATATCCTTTGCTTTTGCTGCGACCAATTTAGGGAACGGTTCCTTCTTGTTCAATTCTTGCGGTGTTGACAAGTTGATGTAGGAGAATTGTACATACGTACGTAAGATAACAAAAGTTTTCTTGCTATAGCTGAAAAAAGGCCTACTTGCTTGTCAATTTGACCTAAAATTTGGCCACTTTAAGGTCACCTTTCAGCTGAAGCTGTTAATTCAGATAACACAGAGAGCTTAGGCTATGTAAAGGATTTCGCAAATGTACGTAAAAAGATTTCGAAGTTTTTGAAGTGGTAACGTTTCCCCTAAACTTTATAAACCTGATAAGTTGAGTTTTTATGGTTATTTTATTATTTTTATTTTATCAAGCTCAAGCTTTTTGCTGTTGTCGCATTCAGAAATTTTAAGCTATTTCATACGGCACAATAAATTGGATTTTTCTTCGTAATTTTTATGAAAAAAGTTTCCAAAACTGGATGAGTTACTTAGTTTTTTTCCTCTAAAGATTTTGATTTAAATCCTTAGTTTGCAAAGCTCATAAGCACAACAAATCCAAAATGGTTCATTTCATTTTCAAAATCTTTAACAGAAAATTATCCCAAGAATGCTGGTTTTGGTGGCATCAAGAAAGTTGAGCTAAAGTCTGGTTGTTAAACATCTGAAATCATTCTAAGACGAAAGTTTTAACAAAACCTTACCATCGCAATTTTTTAAAAAATAGTTACAGAGGCGTCGTGCCATATGGGGCCGGGGGGGCCCGGGCCCCCCAAAATTTTTGCCATCCTGAAAAAAAAAGGTATCATTTAAAACTCATTTATAACTCATTAACTCTTTTATTAAGAGAAATGCAAAATTGGGCCCCAAAAAAATGTTTGAAGTGCACGACGCCACTGAATAGTTAGCTGTGTTTTCGAAATCGTCGTCGCGTGCTAACCGTGTTACTGAATTTAGAATACGTTTTCAAAATCTATCTATAGGTTAAAATAAGAAATAGTGTCGGGAAAAGTACGAAGTGCTTTCGGTAAAAATGATAGTTTCACCCCCTTAAATCACCGACCCTCTCTTTACATACCTGCCTGAGCCATCAGTATCCACGAATGATAGGCTAATGAATACGAAAGAAACGTCGTTTCTTATAGAGGAGCTTTTGTGGCGTGCAACATGATTTGTCTTCTTGATGTCAGAAGACTAGTATGCAACTGAATGCTCTGACCCAAAACCTTTACTGTAAAAATGCGATTCTTCCGACAAGAACGTATTGTTGTCGGGAGAATAATCTAACAAACTACAAAACTCCACGGAGTTTAGATATTTCCAAAAATAACTGGTCGTACAGAACTATATTGCGATCTGTAGTTACCGGGGTGACTTATAACGGAGCGAGTTATGATTTGTTTCTTTTCTGGAAAATTACGCATGATATTCTTTTGTACCCATGGGGTATAGGACACACGAATCATGACCAAACTCCTTCACAAACAGATAGTTTTAGTAACACTATGTATTCACGTAATCAGTTTTTCACTAATAAAACAAGGCTTACTGAATAGCAGAAACAAATGTTCATTAGTGTGCACACTTTCGGACAATGTTTAGTTGCGTCGTTTCAGGAAGAAAGAAATGGACGTTTCAAACGCCTTTCCTCTCTACCGATTAACAAATTTTCAAGCTTTAATACGGGCTTTGTTAACGTTAAGTAAATGATGTTAAAATGGGTTAAATTATAACTCAAATCACGTTGTGCAGCAGATCAAAATTATTGAAGACCGTAAAGTCAATTACTGGAGAAAACAAGCCCTAAAGCAATTGTTAAAGTAAGCATACACTATAGAGTTCAATCTGGTAACGAAATGAATGTCATAAGAGTTATGGTTCCAAATGTAGGTCTCTTTTATTCTACCCATCCGAGGAAACTTTTAAAGAAAAACTACGGTGAAAACTATTTAAAAAGAACGCATTAGTGGTTGGTAGTGAGCATTAAAGCACACATTATTAGTGGACTTAAGAATAAACCCCAAAGGTTCCCTACATGTTTTCTTCTGTTATCATACTTTTTTTATATGGCTCGCTGAAATTTGCATCAACGGCCATAATATGTTAGGCCTAAGTCGAAAGCTAAACCACACAGCTCATCGAAGTAGTCTGTAGGTCTAATAGTAGCCTATATTCATTAAGAACGAAAACCGCACAATAAAGAAAGAAAACATTGGGCGTATCCCAATTTCTCTAAGAAATATCCCACTTCAGTGTGTCGGAGATCTTATTTTCCTTATATATGACGAACCCCAACCCATCTAGTCTCACTTGGTTACCAAGCCCACACCAGAGAACTACTCACGACCCAAGTTGGGAAACCAAGTTCACCTAAATCCGTGATATCCTCCTTTTCTTCAGTGATTGCAATACAATTTTCGGCCCGGTTGACGACCAACTTTGAATGCATTTTTGCTGTGTATTCAATTTAAAATGATTCTACTAAGGTAAATCTTATTTGTAAATCTTATTTCAAACATGGTATATTGTTTCGAAAATATGTAGCAGTTCAGTCCCGACTACATTTTCACAAAGTTCAGCCTGCTAACTAGCATTGTGCATAAGTGTAATAAAATAGTGCACGTCTAAATCGCTCGTGACCGACGATATGAGAGTCGTTCTAGTTTGCCTCGTTGAAGTACTAATAATTGCGCAGTCACGTGATCCTTGATCTGATTTGCTTATTTGCAGAATTCAAGTAAAACGTGACAGTCTACATACTTGAGTATGCATCACATAAGAAATGAATACTACACAGTTCGTTGGTTGCTCGTTGGTGAAGGTTCGTTAACTTTGGGTTAAATTCGGTATTGTACAAAACGTGAGGAACCCAAAATCCTCCCCATTTCCTGTCCAACGAGGGAAAGTGTGTATTTTTAAGCTAATTTCGTTTATGCGGGCGTCCGGACGGACAAACCGAAGCGAATGGACGCCGAACGCTCTCTCCATAATTTAAAGAAAAAGAAAAGGGTTTTGATAAGAATCTAAGGCTCCTTGAAATTGCTTCAGGTTCCTCACGCCGAGTTGCTCCAAAACGTGCAAACACTTGCCCTTTTGCCACATACACTATGAGGTTTATAAATATCTTCACTTTTTGTTTTCTTTGTTCACAGAAGACATAGCCAATGGCTCGTATTTTGCCAGTTTATTTTTCTCGTGGTCGAAATTGCAGCGCAAAAGGTGAGTGCACCTACTTTAAAAGCTATAAGCCATAATTTATTTCTGCAAATTTATGTACACAAATTTTTATACGTGAGTGTGATTCTGACTTGTAGTAGGCCTACATTGCACACTTCTCAAGGCCGTTTTACACTGGTGAATATCTGGAGTATAATTCTCTTGATTACAAGTGCGTAACACATAGCATACTCGTAGATTTACTTTCGCTGTTTGGCAGTAATAACGGTAACGAGTCGGGTGGAGACAATCCGTAAGGGGTGCTCCATTACAACTACAATACATTAGTTTAATAGACCATTGCGGAACCCACGCGTCAAGGGCCTACTAATCTCAAATCGCATACCGCAACCACACGCAAACGTCGCACACACTGGCACACACCATACACACGCGCTACCGTTGGTGTCAAACCAACTGCAACAATCGAAAAACCATAAAGCTTCGGCTATTGACTAGAATTTCTCACAGAAGAGAGAACTGGCTACTTTCCCTTCCAAATTTATGGGGTTTAGCTTCGAGCGGTGTCAAATTAAAGACACATATTGCGCAAGCTTGCAGGATAATTTCAGCAGTATAACAAGCGTGCCAACGTAACAGCATAACCGTACATGGCTACAAAGTTATCGGAGAGTGGCGTCAGCTGAATCTATCAACGACTTAGCATTTTCCTTTTCGTAGACGCACGAAATATATTCCAACCGCAGTTTTAGTAGCCCCATAGTCCAGTAGTAGTCTATCCAGGTTATCGCAGGTGTTTTTGCATGCTTTGTAGAGTCGATGGAAATAAAAAGCAAACTGTCACGAAATCTAGCTGCTCCTGCTCGTTATAACCTGTTACGTTTCGCCACAAACAAGTTAACTATTCGAATTTCCAATGATTACTAGGAGTTCTATTGAAAAGTTATAGACAGTTGATAGATGCAATTGACGTCACTCTATTATCTTCATAGTTATACACAGTTTTGCTCTTATGTTGGTGTGCGATTTCCACTGCTAAATTATACTACTAGCTTGCGCAAATTATACCATTAGATCTGCTTAGTCAAATCGTTCACTATGTAAAAGCTTTTTGCTGCGTTAGTTCCGCTGCGCCGTTCTTGGCATTTTATGCCTCATATAGACTAAAACCACTTAAGAGACTTTGTCCCCGATCCCTTAACTCATTACTCCGTAACTTATGGCTTGCTTCGAGACTACCTTGTATACAACTATTAATGTTTATATTAAGCATAACAAAGAAAACAAGTGAACCTCTTTAAAGGAAAGCAGCAAGACCTGGTTTAAATTGTTGCCGCGTAGAGCCTAATTTGGCCCTACTCCAGATCTTCTATAAGAGGCATCCATCTGTTTTTAAAGCTTTGTAGTTACTTTCCGCACATCAAGAATCAATATAGCATAGAGAGAATAACACGTGGATATTTACATTTATTTACAACGTATAAGTAATCTTGGTACCTTAATTCGTAAGAACATTCTAACTGTTTTTTTTAGAATGCAGCTGTCTCGTTCGTTCGCATAATTAATTATCTATTATGTCTCAGTCGTTTGAGAAGTAAAGTTTGCTACTAGGTTTGCTTAATGTAACTACTTCTGATTATTGCTAGACAATAAGTATTACAGTCCAAGTTAAACTTGGCCCAGTACGGCAATCTAGATGGGCATACACCACTTTATAACGTCTGCAAATCTGTGTGGGTTTAAAGAGATTAATAAGAAGGTTAATTTTGGGTTTCTCGTTACAATTTTATTCTTTTTCGTATTCCCGTCCAGGAAATTTGCCTTATGTATTACGATTTGATTTATTTCACCTAAACAAGTGAAGTTTCTAGTTTATAAGTTTGTGATTTTTGCCTCGTCTTAATTCTGACCTAATTATTCACTATACCGAAGCTCAACACTTGCTATCTTCGACGTTGTTTTTCTACGAATTTCAAGCTCTCAGTGAATTCCACGTCTTCTATTTCTTGTACACAAAAATGTATTCTTGCCATTGCAGAAATTTCGCTTCGCTGTAACCGAACCAGGATCCGCAAGCTACAGTCACGAGCGAGCCTGGGAAAACGACGGCACGACCCAAGGTTCCTACCGCACCTTGATGCCTGACGGACGCTGGCAAGTCGTCAATTACCATGCTGACGATGACGGCTTCAAAGCCCACATTCGTTATGAACCTTCTACGACCGTTCCTCCTGCCACAGACACGGCTGCAGATAATGACAACAGTAGGTCACCAGTACGTTGGAATCTCCCAGAAGAATCACAAGCACCTAGTACAATCCCTGCCCCGCCCACCTATCGTTCACGGCAACGCGATACCGACGTCGCACCTCGTATTCAACACGAGTCTCTCCAAAGCTATTCTTTTTCTGCTGAACCCGATTTTCATGACTACGTTTTGCCCGGACCTGCTTTTCGGCAGTCGGAGCAGTCACTGGTACATCGGCCCACATATCCCCAACATCGAGCCCCATTTGAGCCCATATTCCCTTTTTTCAATCCAGAGAAGCAGAAGACAGAATTCCATAAGCAGCCTAACTACGTGGTACCTAGACCAGACGATTTTGCCTCAACGCCTGATTCTCCTCGCCCTGCTGCATACGACGGCGCCACGGCACTACTGTATGGTTTACACAGCATTGCTGGGCAAAACTCGCCAGACGAACCAAGTTATTCCACGCTCAAGAAAAGACCGAGACCTCATACTCAGTCTGATAACTTTTACCCGTATAACAACGATTTCAATAGTGTCAACCGGCCGACTCAGTACACAACATCCGTTCCTCCGGTGGATTTGCCATTTTTGCAACATCCTTTTGACAACACAGATATTACTGAACGCCCCGCTGCTAATAAGTTACCGGTTAAACAAGGCGCATCATTCTTAAATATCCCGGGACTTAAAGGACCATTTCCCTCCCCTCAGCCTCCTTTGAACTTCCGAGATGAAGAGGAACAGATCCCACATACGATTTTAGCAGCGCCTGTCCCGGAAAGAAACGCTCTTCAAAAAATGCGCCCCTTAAGTAATAAGGAAGACGATGTAGACAAACCGATTACTTTCGTTCCACCACCTTTTCCGAAGAAGCCCTCTCACAGAACCAAGTCTCCCCGGCCAGAGTCTAGTTCACCAGTTACCGAGGAAGATCAAATAGACAGGCCTATTGTCTTTAACCCTCCACCGTTTCCTAAGAAAGGCGCCACGAAAAGTCGACCTAAGATACACCCATTGGCTAATGAGGAAGAAGAAACACGAAGCCCAGTCCAGAGAGAAAAGTCAGCTTTCGAACGGTTACAGAACCACAACTCCTTTCCTGAACCCCAAGACCCATATTCCCGAGCTCCCAGTCTACAACACAATAACGATGATAATAGTGACGATCAACGTATTGTTTTTAATCCCCCAGCGTTTCGGCCCAAAAATGTTCCATCGTCAGCAACATTAAATTATAAAGAATCTGTCAACAGCAAGCCTCTCTTAAAGCGACCCCAACACGGAGGGTTTGGACAAAGACTGCGACCCCTTAAACGTCCCTCGATGCATTTTAGTGACGACGCGGAAGGTAACGAGTTTCAGAGTCCACCAGTAACTCGACACAAACTTTCCAACAAGCAAAAGTTATTTTTTCACGAAGCTCAATTCACGACACCCAACGAACCGATCGATCTGTTTTTCCCACCACAAAATTTCGCACCCATACTTGTTATCCCTCCCCAAACTATAATCCATCCCATAGCCATGGATCAAGCTCCATATTTCATTCCTCCTCACGCGACACCTAGTAGTGTTCAGGTTCCTGTTTTCGAAAGCCCTGAGGAAAGTCTCCACCCTGCGACAGAGGTGCCACCGCCGTTGCCTCCTGCAACCCTTCGCCCGAGGATACGTATCCACGGTCATCCTTCTGCAGAGGACATAAAGCAAGCTTTACCCCGAGCCAGAGCTGTCGACATACCAGCGCGCAAAAATCCTGCGATCAAACCTAACGCCAAAACCGTTCTAGTACCAGGGCAGATTAGCAAGACCATCGCTCGAAGCCCAACAAAAGCGCCTGTTCGTCGACTCCAACAAAGCAGGTCAGAACAGAGTAAGCCAGGGATTTCCATAGTGACATCCAAACCAAAGGTTGCGAAAGTGACCAAACCCAAGTTCAACGATACAACCACCATGCCACCGAAGGCAAAAGGAATTCAGGCTCTGCCTTTGGTGAAATCGGTGACGGAAGATTTTACAGCAGACGCGGCACAAGCAAGCGCGTATACTTCGAGCCCTTCAATGAAGTCCGACAAGAACACTTCAAGCTATGTAACAGTTTGGGCCGTAGCTCTACCTTTTACTCATTCTGAAAACACGACCGAAATATCTCCAAACGCGACAGATACTCTATAATTCGGAATTTCATAATTTTGTACAGTTTCGCACTACAAAATACTCCAGCGCACTTGTGACAAAAAAAGAAATACGCGAAATAAGATAAAGCTTACTTTTTCAAACAAAATGGACCAATTTTAATTTACGAGCTTTTTTTAACGAATATTTGCAGGTATATGGAAGTGTTGCCATTCGTCGTCATTAAATATACAATTTGACCAGGGAATGAGGTCCGAAAACCATTAACTAACTGGAAAGGGGATTATCAATTACTATTTGGTGTAACTACAAGGTCTACGTACTAGACATGTCCAAAGTTTAGCCTTGCAGTTTTTCTTTGATGGAGTCAGAGATACGAGTCGCGTAATAAGCATGATCTTGAGCTTTGGCGGTGGCGAGTACGCCCCTTAGGTTGCGTTTCACGACATCTTGGCCATATGGGTAAGGTTTGGCATGGATGTCGGTCAAAGTGCCACCTATTGCCTCCAAAATGGCCTGGGGCGCGCAAGTATCCCATTTGTAGCAACCAGGACTGGCAAAAACGTAGGCCGAAGCTTTTCCTTCGAGTAACATAAGAACTTTGTAGCCGGCTCCACCTACTTTAAGAACCTGATCTGGCTTCATGGCATCTAGCGCTTCTTGGACGACAGGGGTCAAATGAGAACGCGTCGTGCAAATAATGCGAGACGCGGGTGGCTGCCCTGGGGTAAAACCACCCACACCAACACCAGGAATGCCCCAAATCGTCCTTCCCAGTTCGGAGACATTTTGGCCACTCTGGTAGTTATAGTATGGCTGATGGATGATTCCCGCTACTGGTCGAGAATTGTAGGCTATGCCTATCAGTACAGTAACGTGGTCCAAATTTCCTATAAACCAGAATAGATAGCCAATCAGTACTAATCTTCCTTATCTAAAGCAAAAACCTACCTTCAGTGTATTCGGCAGTGCCGTCCAAAGGATCCACCCAAATGACTAGCTACACACGGTTTAGAAAAGGAACAGATAGTTAAAATAGGTCACAACAGTTGCTTGAAAGGACTTACATTTTCTTCCTTTATGGAAGACAAGTCTTCTGGACAAGGCAGAGATAAAATCTTATCTTGGTCAATGAGATCAGTACTTTGTTCGGAGGAAACTGGACAACGTCCTCCTGCAAACGTTGGGCTCTCAGCGGATAGATCACCTTCTTCGCCAATTATATGAATCTTAGGGAACTGAAGGGATAAACTTCGAATAATGTGACGCTGTGCTCGTCGATCAGCTTCGGTCTGGGGATCGTTAACACCCTATAATAATCAGAAAATAAATAGGGCATTTAGATTTTCTAGTTTAAGAAAAAAAAAAGTACGGCATCCTACCTTGTCAACAATCCCCAAATCTCCCTTGCTCATAACGTCCTTAATGATTCTTCCAGCTTGAAGAGAAGCAGCCACTGAAGATGCAACCACACGTAACAATAAAGGGTGACTAGCCATGTCTTGTTCGCGAAAAATTTAATTACTGCAAACCAATTAGAGACAGATTTATGTTCGTCACGAACGCAGTCACAAGTTGTAATGGGTGAATCCAACCATTGGCACTGATGTATTCCATTAGACCACGAACAAGATCCGAGTAGGCGGGGTTTCAGCCTCATTTTGGCGTCCTTTTCGAATAAATCCAGCTAATAAACCGGCAAACACCTCTGTAGGCGGAATTTTTACTACCCAAGAACCGAATTGTAACCGCAGGACTGTGTGCAAACACAGGGAAAACCTACCAAAGGAAGCAGATATAGTGAGTTAGCTACCCAAACCAATTTTTCAGTGATAACAGCGAGACCCAGATTACGTAGCGCGATTACAGAAAGTGCATGAAATATGTGTGATAAAACCAAAAGCTTTAAAAAGACAAAAATTGTTTCCACAAATTTAAAAAGGGAGTAATGCATTCAAACAAAAGATCACAAGCAAACTCAAACATTGAAAATAAACGTGGAAAACGTGGAAAGAAAACGTGGCGCTTAATTCGTTATTGCCTGCCCAAGACGTTTTCGTACGTTTCGCGCCAGTAATGTATTAGTTTATGCGATATTACGCATAAACTAATACACTAATACAACTAATACGTTTATGCATTTTTTTATATATACCTCTTACGTTTCAAACGTTATACGAAAAAAAAAACTTGCACTGACATGCTAGATTTTTCGCTGGATTTTCTTTTTTTGCAATTTTTCCACAAAAGTCCACACTTTTTTCGCCATGAATGCATGAAATAGAGTACCACCCTACTCTATAGATGGCCAACAAAAACCTATGCCTACAAAACAGGGCCACTGGTGTAGTGGTGCTCAATGGCGCGGGGGTTAAATTGACGGCTTGTTGCGAAGGTTGTTGGTTTAACAGTAGATATGAAATTTGACACTCACCAAATGTCAATTTGAAAAGTAAAATATATTACTACGAGCAAAAGACTTCGAGTCGTTTTATTGTTTTAGACGGTAACAATAAATGACTATATTGAAATTACTGATGCAATAGCTACAGTAAGTTAATTGTGCTTTACTTGTTGCAATAAATATTTCGAGGGGAAATATAAGCGAAAAATATAAGCACGAGTTACAGCTCTGTTTGTGACCCTAACAGTACTTCCGTTTTTTACGCACATATCCTATCGTTAGATAGCAAGGACACCACTTTAAATCTTTTCAAATGGTTTCCTAGCTAGTTTTGTTAGTCTTGCATGTATGTACAGTATAAAGATTATTATTACTATTGAGTGGGCTATGTGCAATGGAGAACAATGAAAGTCTGAAACGAGACAGCGCAACCAAAGTACAAAAGAAAGGCTGACTCTTCCTCCCATTCGTTTTTTGCATTGTTCAACATTTCCGATTTAACACTGTAGGCTATCCGATATCACTATAAATCTCTTCCTTTCCGCTTTTCAGGTTTTCAATTAATTATGGTTTCCGATATAACGCAAAGATCAGCTTGAAGGAAGATGTTGAAATCATGACTTTCGAATTAAACACAAAGCTTACATTTTTACAACCTCTTCAACTCGTCCGGATACGAACCACCAAAAGTAAATCAAAGCGTCATTTAGAGACCCTTTTGCTCGTTGGTGAATAAAAATGTGCACTTGTGTACTGAAAAAACAACTGAACTGTTCGAATTCGAAAGTGGTCGAAATATGGATCGGATCTATTTCTCACCCCAATATTTCTTGTGTACATGTATTCTACACAGGTAAGCCTGATCTAAATTGGACGGGCTTTCTAGTCCTACTTGCAGAACACAATGTTAAAGCATGTTTACTTTACTGGAAGGTTACTTACTAAAAGTAATTTTAAAATTATTAAGAATTCTATTATTATAAAGCTCTTCTACAATCTGGTGCCATAAGGCAGGTGCCCTAGTTACTCCTACCCGCATTGCGACATTGACACTGGCAATAGTGTTACAACAGGGCAAACGATACATGGGTCAATGCTTGCGACGGTTGTGTGTGCGCAGCTATACGAAAGTGGAGTTTTTAGGTTTGATGCGTAGGTTAACAGTTGTATAGTACATGTTGCGTTGGGGGATCATTACCTGCACAATTCAGTAGTTATCTCGTTTTCATAGAAGTTCCTTATTTTCTCTAATTGCAACGCTTCATTAGCATAGAGCATGTTTCGCTTATCTCAAGCTGCCGCTGAGTGAAGACCCACACATATGCTGTTCTTGTAACAACTTTCAGTTGTTCGATTATCGGGGAAGCCGCAACTAGGTTGTCACAATTGGATTTCCTCTCTTTAACACCATATCTATGCATTGGTCGTAAATAAATTAAGCGAAATTTGGCAAGCGACAGAGTTGTATTGAAAGATGACCGATATCTAGGCATACACAGCATATCAACTTCAGTAAATTATTTGTCACCCTGCCAAAGAATTTCGCAGACAATTTTTTTTAATATTTTAACGTAGTGCTGCATGAAGTCAACTATATTAATAACAAATATGACAACGAAGCTAGATTCTGCAGCCAACATTACGCTAACGAATATAGAAATATTTATCACTATAAAATTTTGCCAAACAAGCCTAGCTCGATTCACATGATTCTTCAAAGCATTTGCACCTTTTCCCATTTTGAACTCTTTTCTGCCCCCAGAGGAGCTCTGTTGTCGTGGGTATTAACATGAATCACACTGGATAGT
The DNA here is from genome assembly GCA_022885665.1 of Triops longicaudatus. Lineage (NCBI taxonomy): Eukaryota > Metazoa > Arthropoda > Branchiopoda > Notostraca > Triopsidae > Triops > Triops longicaudatus. The sequence goes on from JAGQDJ010000013.1 coordinate 465,260, forward strand.
AATGTCACAGCAACAACTGGGTGTTACCTGCGGTGTGCAAATCCGTACCCTATGGGTGGGTCCGTGAGCGACTTGGCAAGAAACTTTACTAGGTTGGCATCCATTGCCGTTCACGTTACCACCCATAGGGATAGGTTTGACTACACCTGACGGTGATTGTACTGCAAAACCGTTCATGCCCCTACCGTGGGAAGAGAAGGATTGCGTTTGCGTGAACGTTTGATGGACACGTCGACCGTTCATTCCGCTAGACAGCTGAGGCGAAGACGGACGAGACGACCGAATTGGAATGGTCATAATAGGTGTTTGACGTATCACAGTTGTTGTGGTGATGGAGGGTCCGCTTCTAGAACAGTCAGGGCCGGTGCAGAGATCATCCTCACTGGCTCCATCTTCGTCTTGGCTGTCCTGACCTTCCTCCGGATAGTAGTCGTAGTCAGGAGCTATTTCAGTAGGACTTGGACCGTTCTCTTGCCTAGGGGCAGGTACTGGTGCAGATCCAGCTCGTTGAGGACTTCCAGGCTGCGGAGAAGAAGGGCGCGGTGCACCTCGCCGACTGTCGGAAGATGCCGTGGAATCTGGAGGAATGTCACCCCTGCCAGCGGAAACCAATGAAGATGTACCAATGAAGCCAGGTGCACCAGACGTGCCTTGCAGGGATGGTCTGCTTGGCCTTACTAGGGCGGATGCTGCTCCTGTTTCCAAGTTGGCACCACTAGCGCCTGCGAGGCCGGTAGCTGGGATATTGTGCTGTATGACAGTTCCACGCAATCCTTCGGGAACTGAGTACGGCGTACCGGGTACCGCTTCACCAGGCTGGAGCAAAACCTGACTGCCGTGAGCCGCATCTCTTCCATTAGGGACGCGGATTACATTGACTGCATCTTGTTGAATTATTTGGCCCTCTGCTGGAACTGGTAGCGGATTCACGGGACGTCTGCCGGTGGCTGCGGTGTCCAAAGAGGTAACTTGGATATGACCACTGGCAGGTTGCTGTGAAGCTAGAGACTGTACTCGAGGTTGTTGAGGCTGAGGAGCCGGAGCTGGAGCTGAAACGCGTGGCTGTTGGTGCTGTTGAGGTTGAGCAGCCGCCGGAGCAGAAACATGAGGTTGTTGAGGCTGTTGTGGCTGTGGTGCCGGTCGGTAGTGCAGTTGGGGTAGAATATATCCTGCTTGGGCATGAGTCAACGGCTGTTCAGGAGCTTGCGGCTGCATTTTAAGCATGTCAGATTCTTCCATGTGCATCGAGTGCGCAGAAGAGAGCAGAGGAGAAGCTTCCTGGGTGAGTTGGGTAGGCTGTTGAACACGCTGAGGAGCCTGACCCTCTTGAGTGTCTAAATACGTTTGCTGTACTTGTCGATCCCCTTGCGGTTGGGGTTGCGATGACAATAAGCCTTGAGTTCCGTATACGGGTCGTTGTTGGGGTTGTTGAGGAACTCTGGTGGAGTCCACATTACCCTGCAAAACAGCCTGCGCAGGTTGACGTGGTAAGTAGCCGGGTAAGCTTTGGGTCGTTTGTCCATCTTGTATCGGATGAGACTGATCAACCAGTGTAACTCGGGTTCCTGGTTGTCCTTGTTGAGGAAGTCCGACGGTTCCATGTTGCGTCGAGACCTTGTCTCCGTGGGAGCCGTAGACGTGGACTGATTGCTGTTGGGTGATATGGATAGTGCTAGGTTGTACAAGGGCACCGCCACTTGGTGCAAGTTCTTGAGACGCACCGTCACTCGATGGGACACGGGTTACCTGGCCGTCGTAATGTCTTTGAAGAGTTTGCTGTTGAGCTTGACGCTGAGAGTGGACTGAGTCCTCGCCTTGGGAAGTTAAGACTTGCTGGTATTGAGGAGTTCGACCGGCGACTGTCTGCGTGTCTGCAGGGACAAACTGTCCCGAAGGAAGCTGTTGCTGGGGAGATCGGAGTTGATAGGAGGTATCAGAAGCTGAAGTCTGCACGTACATTTGCTGTTGCGGCACATGCGAAGGCGAAGACGGAATCGTTTGTTGAGAGGTCTCGAAGCCAGTTTGAAGCTGTGAATGGACCGACCCTTGACCTTGCGTAGTTAAGACTTGCTGATACTGCGGGGTTTGACTGGGAGCTGTTCGATCGTCTGTTGGGATATACTGGCCAGAAGGAACCTGCTGCTGAGGCACTCGAAGCTGGTTGGAAGCATCGGACGCTGACGTTTGAACATAGGTTTGTTGCTGCGGTACACGGGATGGCAAAGTTTGAATAGTCTGTTGAGACGTCTCTTCGCCACTATGCGTGTAAACTTGCTGTTGTGGGACATGAGCAGGTAAAGTTTGCACTACCTGTTGGTGAGATGCCTCCGACTCAGTCTGGACGTACTGTTGTTGGGGTACGCGTCCTTGTTGGATGTAGTTTACCTGATGGGATCCACCAGAGCTTGTTTGTGCATACAGTTGTTGCTGAGGTGCTCGTCCGGGTAGAGTCTGAAGGTGAGACCCATCTGAGCTGGTTTGAAAGTATGTTTGCTGGCGAGGAGCTTGTGGTTGTGCTCCGTCGGAACCGGTCTGTGCATTAACTGGCTGTTGGGGTACACGTATGTGTGTGGTTTGTGATGTCTGCTGCGATGCATCTGCTCCGGATTGCGTGTAAGTCTGCTGTGGAGTACGTGGAATTTGAGCAGGTTGTTGAGGTGCTCGTGGAGCTGGTTGAGGTGCGTCGGAACCAGAGAGTGTGTAAGTCTGTTGCGGTATGCGTACGGGCAGTTTTTGAGCTGTATGTGCTGATTCTACTCCAGTTTGTGTATACGCCTGTTGCTGGGGTAGGGTTTGCGGGAGCAATTGCTGAGATGCGCCGTACGTTGGTTGTTGTTGCACATTGGTAACTTGTCCGCTAGGACGTCTTTGGGTCTGAGTTTGGTGACTTGGATGGACCCTACCGGGTAAATGCTGGGTTTCGTCTTGCGTAGTAACAGTCCTAGAACCCGAAGCGACCGTTTGCTGTGGTTGGGTTTGACGACTTGGGTAAGAGGGTTGCTGAGGGTGAGCTGGGATTTGCTGTGAGGAATCTACAGCTCCAGTTTGGACGTAAGTTTGTTGGGGTCGAGTAGCTGGTGCCTGAGGATAGCTTCCGTGTGTCCGTAGATCGCTCTGAGATTGCTGGGCAGATTCGAAAGACGCTTGGGGTTGTTGAGGGGAACGGGGTGGATATTGCAGATTCGCCGCTGGCTGCGAGGGAAATGGGTATTGGGGTTGTCCTCGGAAACCTTCGATCCTTTCCTCCTCAGAGTCTTTGGATTGCAGGACCTGAGTCCGGAAAGGTTGTCTGTAAGCGGGTTCGTCGCTTCTGTCTGAGGTGTCGTCTAGTTGTTGCTGAGTGGCACCCTGTCCTCGATAAGGTTGCTGGATACCGCCAAGTCTAGAGTCAAAAGTAGAAAAGCTTCCTGAAGATCTTCCACTCTCGTCAAATCCGGTCGCAACAAAGCCCTGTCCCTGTGACGCTGAAGATTGAAGTAAGTGTTGTGCTTGTTGATGTGCACGTTCTGGAGTGAACCCGCCACTAGAATGGCCCACTCCAACGCCAATTGTGTGGAACTCGCTGCTCGTTTTTTGTGCCGATGCGCCGTAGATAGGACCACTGGCTTGGATGACCCCTGCTCCGCCCGTCTGAGATCCGGGAGCGGTGAGATGAAGCGGATCCGAGATGGTTGGTCCTTCTTGGATTGAACGACTACCGTCCGCAGTACCTGTGTACCAACTAGTCGATTGGTATCCACCGGGATAAGTCACTTTGTAGCGGTAGGTTTTGGAGCCTGGTACGGGCACAAGCCCACCGGTTCTCGAAGAATAGCTGCTCGACGACGAGCCTCCGAAGTTGGAAAATCCAGCAGCAGATCGAGATGGGTCAAATCCAGTATACCCCTTGCTACCTCCTGAACCTAAGCTTCCTCCGGAGGAGAGGGCTGCAGGTGCAAAGTGGCCAGCTGAATCACCCGGACCGCTGTTGAACATGCTGCTGGAAGCTGACATACGCCTGATACCTTTGGCCCCATTTTCGTGTTCCGTTTCAACGGTCACGTGACTCTGAGCTTGTGCGTAACCTGATCCACCGCCTGTCGTAAAGGAGGCAATAACGAAATTGTAAACTTTTTTTGCATATTGCTTTTTATTATTTGATGATTGCGCATGAACTTACCCACGCGAGCAACTGCAGCATCGGGTGACGCAATGGCCCAGGCTTCAGGGGCTAACTGTCCGTCGCCACTAGGCGATGTTTGTGCATGGACTTGTGTCTGGATTCGGCGCCTCACTGGCGCCGAACGTTTGCTGCGTTCTGTGAACAGTGGGGTCATGATTAATAGTCCCTGACGTAATCTATGCAGTGTTTCTGTTTACTTTGCACGGGTTGACGGTTATCTAGCGGGTTCTCTTTGATCAACATGCGCATTTCTTTTCCGTTGCAGAAATTTAGCAACTTTTCACCTCCCAACGCTTCAATCTGTGGGTTCGGTTACATTCACATTACAAGGCATAAGAAGCCAACCATAGAACGTTACTTCTTCTGGTGTTAAAGTCGAGTTGGCAACGTATAACGTTCGGGGAGCGTCTCGTATAATGGCGCCGTTAAGCTTTTGCAGCAAAACTAGTTCAGCGTGAACATCATCGTCTTCTAGCCGTTCGACATAGCACATTGGTCCGCTGATGGATTTGTACAAAGCCACGTGCTAAAGAATGGTTCTTAAGTAAACAGCTTGGTTTTTAGTAGAAAAGTCCTCTATTACGTGTTCAAAATCGTAGAAAGTTGTTAACGAAGCTTTATTGGTTTGACGAGGACTGGCCAAGACAGTAGCTTTGGGTACGTCAACTTCGACAGACACCAGCACTTTATGTCGTCCTTCTTGGTGGACAATATTAAACTCCTAACAGATTTGAATTACCGTGCTGGAATTGTAAATATGTTGGAGCAAAACTTTTGCTTACTTGCTTGTCGGAAGAATTAGCCGCCAGAACTGCACAAAGGCAGCTTACAGATAAAAGTGCTTTCAGCATTTTAACGAACACATAAAAATCACAAGAGTTAAGCCCCCCTGCCCTGAGTTTTGTGTAAAAAAAAACGTGGTCTTTAGGATTGCCACAAAAATACTCCCGTTTGTCTTTTTTTAGAGAACTTTCCCGAACGAACTTTCGGATATTGCGCGGTCGCGCAACGGATTTAAACTAAATGCTCGCTTTGCGGGTTGAGCTGTTATATTTCTGATGGGATTTTTTAGGTTGTTGTCAATTTTCAAGTGTTAATATTAATACCACATGGGGGTCAAAGTTGAGGTTACACAGTCGGAGCTTATGCGAGATAGACCGTGACGAGTCTGGCGTCCATCCACTAAAATACGTCAGCTTTGCAGGCTGGGCTCTGAAGCCTGTCTGTGTTTCGTGCCTTTTTTTGCTTTCTTTCATTTCTCACATCTTCAGGTCGTAAACAGTTCCCCATAACTTACACAACTTATCTGGATTTTTCCAAGCAAATTACCACCGAGTTGGAAAACAGCAAACTTGTAGATTGGTTTGACTTACTCCAATTTACCCATAAAGGCCTACAACTTTAGCCTTGACCCCCATTTATCGAAAATTAGGTCAACGGTAACTTAACACTTTACACTAATTTGGCTAACCTACTTTTAGCGCCAGGTCTTGTTATCTAGTCTTTTCTAGTACATCTTCATTATATTGCATATGTATGGTTAGTGTTTCAGCAAAGGAAAAAAAAGGCATTTTCAATTACATCTACCCTTCCAATGCAAGGTACTCCTCGGCATAGAAGGCAAAGAAACAGGCCTTATTCTAAAATGCAGGATTTCCGTATCAACGACTAAAGGTCTGTATTTTGTGCTGCGGTAACTATGTGAACTCTTTTTTGACATTATAAGTCGTGTAATTAGAAACTGGGTCCATATCGTTGTCTTTGGCTGCTTCGGAGCACTTTGTTTTTTCCCTTCAGATAATCGAGACGCAAAGCTTTTCGAATATTCCTAGCAAGTAAAATGTAATCCGAAATCAAACGAAAAAACATTACGTTGTATAGCGCGACCATCTTGTAAAACACCGCTTTAAACCATCGTTTGTACAACAGAGCTTTGTCAAACTCAAGTTGCGATTCATCGAAGGTAACTCGTAAGAGTAAGGTAGACTAAATAATTGCAAGATCGGATTGCATTATTAGGGAAAAATCACAACACGTACACCTCAAGAATTGAAATCTTGAGTGGCTGCATAAGCCTAGCAGATGTTTTCCTCCAGGAAAAGAGCCAATCGAGCCTCGTGATTAGGATCGGACAGGTCGGACTAAACGGGTTTTTTTTGCATGTATGGTGTACGACAGTTGATCACTAGGTTCCGGACAACTCGAAAGTATAACTAATCCATACACAGGATCCTCGGGACTTCTCAAGTTATCACAGACACAAGCACAAAAGAATCCGTATTTAGATATGTTGGTTACGCCGCAAGTTTTTGCAAACAGCGCAATCCGCTTATCTGAATAGGCTCAGAAACGGACCGAGAGTATTCGAATATGCGGAGCATTCAAAAATACGAAGTTGCCTATTTAACATGATACCAAATATGCATGGAATGAGTCAATATACCTGTTCAATCCTGTATTAATAATCAAGTTAATCAAGTTTTTTATCGATTTCAAGTAATCTTATTAAATAAAGTCCACGATTGAACGCTCATTTGTTTTATTGGCATTTATTTTTTAACAGTACTTGAAATTAATATCGTCCTTATGAGCTAAGACTGTCTAATGGGCTTAGAAGATGTACTTGATGTTCGAAACCCCTTTAGGATTACGCTTTAGCCGGATATCATTAAGTAGCATGTTCTAACCGCACTTTTTACTTAATCCTTTCCTCTCAAGCGCTGTATGAAAGGGGTATCTGACGTCAGGTCAAATTCGCAAGCCTATAGGCTAGCTTTTCACTGCCCTTAGGGAGATACTTTTTTCAAGTACTGTACAGTAAAAAATCTGAGCATTGTACAGCAAGATCATTGAACGGATATGTCGGATAAACTGGTTATCCCTTACAACACGTGTTATCTATAAGCCGACGAGTGACATTAATTGCCTGCAATGCAGACTCTAATGATAGTGGAGGTGTAAGGTCTTTGCTACTCATTTAACTTTGCAATTAAACGCAATAACTTTCCATTTTGGATTTTAATGCGTCGTTAACGGTGAAGGTAATTGTGGAGGGGTTTTAGTTTTCTTCGAAGCAAGACGTTTCAGCATTTTGTGAAATATTGTGACTTTCTGACGTCAAAGGTCCAAATTGTCAAAAATTCGTGTTTACATAGAGGAAGTCATTTAGTATTGTAAGATATACAGCGGGGCTTATATTTTTAGAAAAAAAAGGCGGAATACCCAATTAGCCACTTTCTGTAAAAAAAACTGTAGGTTTACATTGCATTAAATGGGCTTTAACGGGAAAGTAAGCTTTTTTATTAAAGTGAGGGGACTATTCAGACAACCGCTGTTTACTAAGTTGGTTCTACTGTGTTCAATTATCTACTTGTGCGATTGTGAAACGTGGCTTCATTGAAGTTATGCGTTTTGAGTTTATCAACGAAGTATCAAAACCCATGACGATAGAAAGTGGGTTTTTCCCTTCACAATATTATGAAGGAATGTTGAAAGACTGTAACTGGGAAGGGGACTTCGAACACTTGGCCTATGCATGTGCAAGGATGACAGAAAGAAAACGGCTTTCTGGAAGGATAGCCTATAGGAGAAAGGAGTTGAGAAGGGAGTTTCGCGTCTAACTTGCGTGTCGGAGTAGCTCACGGAGGAAAAGGCAGGCTATGATTGCTTTATTGGGCAAACAATCGTATGGTTAAAAAAAATATAAGTAAAAAAAAGCTGTGATTTTTCTTATTCAAAGGTATTTCCTAAAGGAAATAAGCCTTTCTAATTTTACCACTCTCAAACTCCTGTTTTATATTTTGCCACTCCTAATCAGTTCTGAATTAGAAAGAGTAGTAAAAAAAAAAGAGGTATATCGCATTATCTTTAGCCCTGTGAGTTGAAGTGGCATCCCTCTTGAAAGAAAACGAAGCACAAGTGTCGATTGAACAAAAATTTTGTGTTGATCCAAGCGTTACTTTCAAAGGTTGAAAAATATAAGGAAAACACTCTGGACAAGTAGAAAAAGCCAACGGGCAAAGCAAAGCTTATAGACAAACGAGTGCTAGGCAGTGTTCAATCATTGACTATCTTGCGAAGAAATGGAAATATTTTTTATTTTATTTTATACAGTACTCTTTATACGATATTTAATTACAAGCATATAAGGATTTTTTTTACTCAACTGGTATTTGTATGTGATGCAAGTTGTCACATTAGATAAATCCAAGTCCAGCTTTAAGCCACGCCGACTAATCGGTCCATTACGATTAAGCGAGTTCCACTGTACTATAATACAACAATGCTTTTTATTTTCCTCTCCTTTTACAATCTAACGAAAAAGTTCTCCTTTGTTCGAAACGTTTGCTTGACTTTAACCTTTTTGCCGTTAAAAGTTTCGTTCTCTTTTATTTTCCTAGATTCATGCGTATTTCAAACATTTTCCCTTTGAATACAGGTAAAATAGAAAATTTTTCTCTTTTCTGAGTTAGTTGTTCAGATGTCGATAATATAGACTAAAGATTTCCGGGTTAACGAAGCTTAAAGTGAAAATTTGAGATACACATGCGGAGTCAAATAAAGTTTTATTTTCAAGATTAACGATCATTCAATATTTCATCAATCAAATCCCACACAACGGCGGGACCCATTCAAACCATCAAATTCCCTACGCGTGTGACGTTGTACTTCTTTTCGACGAAATTTTCTCCACTCGAACTTCGCTGCACCCACTGAGTGTGCGATTCTTGTCCAGTTTCAAAATTTGGTGGTCCAGTATTTAAGACTTTTGTACGGTTTGTCCAAAGAGTTAACTGTCCCGTCCCTCTAATAGTCTGCGTGAGAACGTGTAATAATTAAGAGGGTGTCCTCTTCTTATCCGAATACTTCCTTTCTGTTATCAAAGGTTATTTGAATTGTACTATAAGGTTAGTAGTTGGACAGTAGTTGATCAAGTGGTTAAAGCATAGACCAAAATTGTATAGTTTAATCCTTGGATGTTGCCTTTTCAAGTGAAACCGAAGTAGACCGTTCGTGTGGAGACAGGCAGCTTTCATTTGCGTATCCTTTGATTGACTGACCATTGTGACATTGTGGCAAATGCCGCACAGGCCGGGGCTAGAAAATGTTTTTTTTTTTTTTTTTTTTTTTTTTAGGATGGGGCTTTTTTAGTCGTAATAATGTTAAACAAGTAGTGGGGCCGGTCTCGAAAATTCCCGCATGGGCCGCCGGCAAGCCAGTCTGCCCCAAGCACCGTAAATCACGAAATAACTAGTTACGAGCATTACGTCTTTGTTCAGTGACTAACATTTACGGAAAACTGTTTTCTCCGGAATAAAAGGATTGCAACCATATCCAACTGACATTATGACAAACATCGGGGTGCAGACCCGATGTAACGCCAGCAAAATAGGTAATAAATTGCCGGAGACAGCCGTATGGAGTGAGCGACGTACTTTAACGCCACCGGATGAAGTCTGTGAAGTTGTTGTGGATCTGGGGCTACTGTAGCGAAAACAAATCTCAATGTCGTCAACGTAATGTTTACTTATTTTGTATGATTTTTCTAACAATTATTTTATTACATTGCTCCCAATGCTCGTTTACGAATAGATAACAAGAAAAACAAATCTTCTAGAAGGGTTTAATTTAAAGGCACCTTTTCTGCCGAATGATATTAGTGCTGATACTGTAGACAGTACACAATACGCTACAAAGTTTCTCATATTCGCAGCATGGCAGAAACTTCGCGTTTCAGAAAGCGCTGCAAAAAGCAATAGTACGAGACCTTCAGCTTTGTGTCGGTATGCTACGACTGTCAACATTATTTTCTTCCGATTCATGGATGCAAAGCCATGGCCATCGCGATTGTAGCTCTTGGCGATATCTGGAAGTTTAATGTGATATAAATTAAAACTCTTCAATTCCTAATTTATTAATTAAATACTTTGGGTGATTGATGGCATATATATACGGATCGATGCAAGCGGCTGCTTTGCACGTCATCGCAGGGATCATTGAAACGAACGGCGTTACGAGTTGACGTTTACCGTAGGCAGCCATGAATGCGACCACAAAATACGGTGTCCAAGATAAGAGGAAAAGTGAGGTTAATGTCATTCCTACTTTGGCAACTCGAACTTCCTGGCGAAGATTAGCACCGTCACCTGCACGTAAGCTTTCTACGTTCATCTTTTGCGCCTAGAGTAAAAAAAAAAACATCTTCAATATTTGCAATCTTGTTATGAGGATACGAACTTGGATCTTGAGTTGTTTTTCATGATTCATAACGTGAACTGTAATACTGGTGTAACAAGCAACAACAATTGCAAGGGGAATGACGTAGCACCAGATCCAAATGACACCAACGAACAAACGTGTTTCTACAGTTTCCGTCATGTAGTCGAAGGTGCAACTGGTTAAGTATCCCTCTGCAACAAGTGGGAGATATTAGACTCTCATATTTTGACGACTTTTACGCAAAAGTTTTGCCTACAACCTGGGACGAATCGATTCCATGTTTGAGTAAACGGCAATAAAGCTACGGGCAAAACGTACGCCCATAACAGACCAACGATAGCTGCAGTTTTTTGTGTGCTTAACCTCTCTGCAAATGGTTGTGTAATGCACCTGTGTGCTGGTTGTTAGACTCCTCGTTCGAAACGCAATATATTAAATTCACTTATAGCGATCATAGGCGATGGCGGCATTCGTCACAGCTGCTCCAGGTCCGGATAAAGCCCCTAACAAACCGTAAATTTGACACCCGAGGTGGCCAAAAATTGGCCCTTCATTGAAACTGTTGATAATGAAAACTGGAGTTTTCAACATCATCACGAAATCGCAAACGGCCAGGTTAACAACGAACATGTTGGAAGTCGTTCGGAGTTTCTTGGAACTGCATCAAAACGATTAAACTACACATTTCTTTTATTATATTACGTATTAGAGTTACTTACGTAAGAAATACGTATATCACAATGCCATTACCGACTAGAGAAAAGATCATAAATATGACGTAAAGGACACCGAGCAAATGGTGAAGCATGGGATTGGGTTCTTCGAACTTGCGCCAATGCTCATGAACGAAGGATAGGTAATCCGAGGGTGTATTCCAGCCATTATTTTTCAACTCGTACCACTTACTAGATTAAGTTACGAATTAATTTAATTGATTAGTGTATATCACACCATTTCGATTACCGAGCAAGAGAGTAGGAGTCGTTGAGATTCATCACGGTTAGGAGTGTAACTGACAAGTTAAAGCGAAATGTGGCCGCCATAGCTTTAGTTTTATATAAAACCATGGATTACAATTGTATGGCATCTATAACTAATCCAAACACAAAATCAAAAATTGGCTTCACTGCTTGCGTAAGAAAAGAGAGTGAAGCCGCCATAATAAGGTTAGCCTAAGTTCCCTCAAGTTCGAAATTCCCCACGAGATTAAAACGTACATGTCCGACAGCAAAATGTACGGTGTCATAGTGCTATTATTGGCATTTTTAATAAAAAAAAAATGTTAGCAGCATAAGCACAATTTGGCACACTCAGTGCCGTCTTAACGTATAGGCCCACAGGGCACGGCCCAGGGGCCCACGAGCGTAGAGGATCTCGCGCCGGTGTAACCTTTACTACAAGTGCTAAAGAAATTTTCTTTATGGGTTTTAAGAATTGCATATCTGTTCATTTTCAACTGAATAATAATTTATAAAATGTGCGAGCTCCTTATTAAGTAATTTACAAGACCTCGTGGCTAAGTTGTGAGCAGATTGCTCAATTGATTCGCAAAAGGCCGACACTGACACGTACAGGTAGTGTGGAACCAAGAAGGTTTCAGTGCAAAGCAATGTACTTTTGGGTTATCATCCCGTCTCAATTGCTTCTTTTAGAAGCGCTTCCAGTTGGTGAAAACTGCACCAAACTGATGAAAGAATCCATTCAGATCTTGATCTGGGCATACCTCACCGGACTTGACTGACCTAACCTAACGAGCAATAACTTAACTGTCTAACTTTTTGCATTAACTTTCCCACGGCTTGTATGTGCGCGCATGGGTTAGAATCGCTTAATTATTTAAAACAGTTTAAATAATTTAGTTACATTTTGTAGGGTCTGGTTCGGTTCGATTGGGTTAACAAATCCATGGGGGGGGGGGGGGGTTATTGAAAGATACGCAAAGCAACATCTCGAATGCGAAGTAACCTCTCAGTCGCGATTAATGAGCTTATTTAAAAATGAAAGAAATTTAATTTTCTTCTGTAAGAAGATATGGCAGCTTTCGATTGCTTGCCCTCATAGGCAGTTTACTCGGCAAAGGGAGGCGTTACACAAAGAAACTTTCTTGTATAACCTTTCAAGAATACTTCGATTAATTTTTACTTAAATATTAACTAGTTAATTTTGTTTTCTGTATATTTCAACTCATAATAGCAAGATAGAGGATTAGGTGAAATAGTTTTACCACTAATTCTTAACAGTAAAGTTATGTCCAGTAGTCCACTCCAATTTTATCAATCCCGATAATAGAAACTCCTGTTTCAACTATCGTGAACGATTTTCTTCGTCAACAGTAAGGCTAGTATTCACTTGGTTATGGGTGGGGCGAATTTTTTTCACGATTATTCCAGTAAAGAATCATTCAATGTTAATTCAGTTTACTCTTGATTCTTGTTCTGCATTTGATTTTACCTGACGCACTACATGTGTGCATTCGATTTAGTCATCTGACTTGTCTACCAAACTCTGTGTTATGTAGAAAGTTCAAGTAGATCTACAGTAGAACTCCGACTTTGTCAGCCCCTACTATGTCAACTGGTTTGGCATCAAACTTCTAATTAAAAATGGGATTTTACATCGATTTATAAACAATTAACCATGGACACTACAAAATTTTCTCTTAGGAGTCCCACGAAGGAAAAATTTAAGCGTAAAACTATGATTAATTATCGATTATTACTCATTGTTTTTTTTTTTTAAATCCTAATGCATTTGATGCGTGAATCTGATTTTGTCAATTATCCAGCTTGACAACTACCATACACTCCCGACCTGTTGTCAAAATCGGCGTTCTACTCTAAGTCGAAAACAGGCGACTAAATTTTCATGCTGGGTGTTGAAAAACGTGGATGTTCACAGCTTGGCGATGATTCGTAATTCCAGTGGCGCCAAGGGGCAAACATAATTGATCCGACTGACTCATTATATTTTGACCAATGAGACGCACATGGTGTTTTTGATAACTCATTGCCAGGATGGTGTCTGTCAAATAGGGTTCTTGTTGGCCTAGCTGGAAATACAACTTACCGAGAATCAAAACTTATTTAACGCACCTATGATAACATTGCGAAATGACGCACACAGCTTTGAACAATTGGCTGTATTATGTCTATATCCATAAAAATGCAATGTTACCATTCTAAAAAGTAACGCAAACTGCGCATGTCATGACGTAAAAAATATCATCCCGTTTAACATTTGATCGTATAAACCTTGTTATCATGTAACGGCAACACGTAAGAAATTACACTAGCGTTTGTGCGGATTTTATATGCTAAGCTCTTTGCGTTCGACGAACTGTTGGTCTACGGCTTTGGCTAATGCAATTAGGAAAGAACCCATGTCCGTATTAGGGGAATGTAAGAACAGCGCGTGAGCCAGGAATGGTAGCTTACGTAAGGTTCTTCCACTTAAACCTTCACTTTTCCTGGGAAGACAAAGAATCCCTTTTAGAGGCAGCATAATGTGATTTCAGGTGACTCACTTAGAAATGGTCCATAACGCCCGACTAGGGCTTACGATATCACTTGAGTCAATTTCAGTGTCCTTCACGAAGGCTTCCGTTGAAGTAATAATTCCGACACGTAATAATTCTTGCAAACTACTAACGTAAATCTGATAAATAGCACGGGCGGACGGCAAACCAATATATTGCTTAATATCCGCGCGATCTACGAATGCCAAATCAATAGCTTCGGTAACGTTTGAGGTAGTCAAGATAAGCACGTTTGGAAAACTATATCATAAATTGAAATTAATATTTGCGTTTTTATAGGTATGGCCGCTCAAGATTCGAGTGGTGCATGACACTGTTACCGTTTAATAAGGTCGATTTGAGTAAGTACGGCATTCACAACGCGGAGGGCATCAGATGGCTCCGTACCATTCATTGCTGACTGTCGGGCGCGCGTTAAGCTTTCTACTTCGTCCATCAAAAGACAAACCAAGGCATTGGGATCGTCGACTAGCTCCTGGATCTGAGCGAATAACTTCTGCACCAATTTCCCACTCTACAAATAAAAAATTACAACGATCTAGTTAAATTCGTAGGTTGCAATGTGAACTATACATATTAAAAAATATATCACTCTTTGGAGTGTTTTTTTTTTTTTTTTTTTTTTTTTTTACCTCAGAGAACCACTTAGAGAAGAGACTATGGCTATTTATTTCAATGAGTTGACCGTATTTATACCGATGGCTCAGTCGGATGGCCAACTTATGAGCCAAGGCCTTACACAGGGAGGTTTTGCCAGTGCCGGGTGGACCGTGTAGTAGCACTACGCGATTCCAGTTGACTAAAGTCGAATCCACTCCCCGGTCAGAGAACAGCAAAGTTGTGGAAACAAAGCTAAGGAGTTTGCTTTTGATCGCATTATCGTACACTAACGACTCCCATAGGTTGTCGAACTCAGCGGAAGGCAAAATCAAATGCCCAGCAGCAGAGATGCCTTCGCTTTCGTCCAATTCTTCCGTTTGCAAGCCTGTTTCGTCTAAGGTATAGACGTGAACCTCGTAGATTGGAGGAACTTCATTTATCACTTCAGGTTCCGAGATGACAACGCGGCGGAGGTGCTCGCGCAAGAAGTCGTCCTGAATCTCTTGGTTGGGAATGACTTGAGCAGACGGAGCCATGACAAACAGGCTACTGATGTATTTCGAAATCTTCTCCCTTAGCTCTGCATTAGGAACAGCACTAAAGAGAACGCAGCTTGTTATAATGGGTATACGGTGCAAAACATGAAGAATACGAGACCTTTCTCTTTTCTCCACTTTAGTTTCGTACTAATCAACAACAATATTTACCTTTGTCCCTTTTTTAACGCTTCGATATGGATTATTGGGACTACAGGTTGAACAATATCCATTCCTTTTAAGCGAAGTAATCTATTGCCTACAGACTGGTGAGATTATTTTAATATTCAAAAGACAAAAGAAACGTGTAGCACGTTGAAAGAACGGTAAACTTCAAAATTGGCACTTTCACAGAACGAATCACGTCATGCTGATACTAGATTGTAAGTAACAGGCTGCTTGACAGCGCACAAACTTGCGATTCGCGCTTCGAAACATCGACCGCTTTCCAGATCGAGTGCCGCGTTGATGAAGTTGGAACCCTTCATGTCAAAAAGATTGCATTCCGTACATGTATTTCTAAAGAAAAATGAACGAGAAGGTGACTTACAATTCTCTACTTAAATTTCTAATAAGGCGTTTAAAAATGGTTTGATAATTTTTAAGCTATAAGCTGAGCTCTGTGTTACTTTTAAAACGAAGTGTAAACGCAAATGGACGTGCGTAATGTAATTAAACGGTTGGGGTCAATTGCGCCCCGGACAAAGTATTGACACCCAAGAAGAAAAGCTCGGCTTATTAAGCAAGGAAAGGTACCAAATCTCACTGCGCACTAGGAGTTCAATTTAAGATGTTAAACAAAACTTTGCAGATTTCGCAAAGTTAACATAATTCATGAACGAAAATGATGTCCTTCAAGTAGACGCCTGTGTGTCCCCTGCTTACACCACTTCGCGACACTCGACTCAGTCATACCAAAACACCGATAAAGTTTCTCAGCACAGTTCGTTAGTATGTAACGTGGGTTCGGTAATAGATTATACGCCTCAGAAGAAGTGAGTAAATCAATCAGAAGTATCAATGTACGGTACGATTGGTTCTCAGCTCAACCCAACCCTGAGGTTCGACAAGGTTGCCTGTTGAGGCCCCGGTCGAAGGAACTCATGTGATGGGCGAATTACGTGATAATATTTTCAGGTAGTTTTTGTGATTATAAATTATGAAATATGCTCTAAAAACTTTTGACAGAAATATAAACATAAACGATCCGCTCTGCATGTCGAGGTGCGTTTCTGAGAAAGCGATTTTTTTTTTCCTTAAGAAATATCACTTCTGACTTTCTTAGAAAGTATATTTTAAAAAATCTGTCTCGACCCGTGGTACGGGACTCTCTAAAATGGCTATGATGAAAGAAATTTTAAAATTGGGTATACAGTTTTCGGGAAATGCCCTCAAATATTACCATGCAATTTGGCAAGTTGCCACGGAAATTGCGTACCGAATCTAAAAATTTGTTTCAATGTAATTTTATCTTAGAAAATCCCGTACTGTGTCGAAGAGTGGCTATAGTTAAAGTGCTGTGTTAAAGTCAGAGTCGGAAATTACTCAATGGTGATTTATTAGCCGGTATCCCATGCCGTAATGCTCCAAGGCGCGGTCGCAGGGAACAAATATATAACTTTTCTGCGTGCACTGAAACCATTTGTGCGTCTAGTCCAAAAACACACATGAAAAATTATAATATGTAATTAACTTGCTCCGAGTTTTCGCTAGGCTTGCCGTCGAAGTGACTTCGTTATGCGAGTTTTCCGATGGAAGTTCTCGGGGAAGTTAGATGTGCGTTGTGATGTTCTGGGTGGTCCGTCAATTTTTACCTGTGAAATTTCGTATTAGTACAGTGAACACATTAATCAAGGCCTAATTTGTTAGTCCTCGTCATCGTATGTAAGCGTGGTGCTGTTTTAAAGAGAAATGAAGTAAGCTCGAGATTACACAGCAGAGTAATTTAAACCAAAGGTCAAAAGTTTTTGGTAAGATTTCATCACACTTAGATAATTTCCCAAAGACAAAGTTCTAAAGGTTCTGTACATCCATTGTGATAAGTGTGGTTCGTTCAGTTGCTTGACAGGTACCTACGAATCAATTACCATAGATAGTTCGTTGCCTTAGCTGATTTTATCACTTTTCTACGTTGTTTCTAAAGAAATTGTTAATTTCTCGTCCATTAGAGATGGTTAGTTAAAAAGTTGGTTACCGGATTATGGGCTACAATATAATCTCATTTATTATGTTTAATTATGCGTTTATGTTCCTAGGATGTTGACACTATGAGCAGAACTTGGACGGCAATTTGACGCAGACTTGGAAGAATATGAGCAAAAATATCAAACTTGGTGAGAATTCGCGAAGAATAATCCCGACACGGTAAGTTTCACCACCGCGTCCTACAGTATGCTAATATAGGACTTATCGTAAACCAGTTTCTCCTTAGTCTGCCTCGCGGCTAACTGTTTCACTGTGTAACGCACAATTTGAAGCTACAAAAACGAAATTGCTCGAAGGAAAGACGGAATGAATTCAGCAACGAGTAGACGCACACATAGTATGTTTTCATCCTTTTTCAGTTGATAGTTGTGTAACCTTAAAAAATTGAGATTAAGTATACTGAAAAAGCCAAAGCGGGAAACGCAACGCCTCCGCCTCCTCCTCGATCTTCTGCAACCGTTTCATCGTCAGACGGAGATTCTACTAGTGAATTTAGCCCACGGTCCAGATCTTCCTCACCCGACACATTTCGGACTCGTTGCGACGAGTCCGCCATCTCCATTGCTCGTTCACCTTTCACGCCGTCCTTACCCTCGCCGCCCTGTTCTTCACAGTCTTGCACGGTTGCTAATTCCCCCCTGTCCCTGTCACAGGCCAATTCCCACGTATTCACCGAGTTCCCGAATTCATGCTCCCGAATAGAGCGCTACCAGTCACTTGAAAGAGCTATTGCGCCGTCTGTGATCTCCACCAACCATTCCTTTCCTTTCCAGGATCACCTTAGGGATCGTTCTGTCCCTCAATGGGAAACCAGATATGACGCTCAAACACAGTCGTTTCCGTTACTCAGCCGTACCTCCATGTCCTACCTACCACCCCAATTTACAAGGCCTTTTGTTGGCGCGTTTCAAGCGCCAAGATTTGGTTTTAGATAGTTTAACAGCTTCCATGAAGAGGACTCCTTTTTTCCTTCACACGGGAACGGATTCGGACCGTATATGCCACCGTGGCCCGTAACACCAGGGCCAAACAGTATTGGCCCTCGGAATGCGAGTTCCTGGCCAGAAGTTCCTCTGCCACCTTGCCCGCCATATTCCAGGTGCAATTGGAATAGTCAGCCATCATATTTTTTGCAAGCTAGGCTAGACGAACGCGGAAGACACTACAGTTTCATGCAAAACTTTCCGTGCAGGAGACAGCAAAATAAATCTCGTAGGTTTGGGAAGCCTAGGACGTTTCCTCAGAGGAGAGTTCAATCAGCTGGACGAAAAAATTTGAATCATGAACCGCAGCCAAATGGCGCAACAACCATGGAAACTGAGAGTTCGGCTGAGGAGACCAGGAGTGTTGAGGGAGTATGTGATTCTCACGTAGACAACGATCTCAAAACCATTTCTTCACAAAGTGACCATTCTACTTCCGTTTCATTGGACGAGGAAGGTGAGACAGTGTTAACGTCATTTTCACCCATGATTGCAGAGTTTCGAGGAGGTCCGGTTTTCAGTCTAAGTAGTGATGAACCCGAACTTGCTGAAAACCAAGGAGCTGTTATGCCCAAATTCTAAAGCACTCCGTCAGGGATAGTCAACTCGCCACAAGTCGGTGAGGTACCCGCTAGTCCAACTGCGTCAGGAACGGTACAGTCTGACGTCGTGTCACGCATATTAAGTAAAGGTCGAGTTTCTCACTCACAAGATTATGACAATTGCGTGATGGTGGGAAGTTCAGGTAATAGAACTGAAAGTCCATTTGAAAGACTTGCGTCTTTCGTTGATACAACACTCACATCTCAGTTGGACCGTTACCCCAAAGGGTACAGTAATGTTAGTGCTTTAGAGCATAGCCAGGATCGTGCATTGTCTGCGTCATCGTCGGGTTCGTTTTGTAGGTCGAGTAATGTAAACCAATTGCAGAAAGCCACACCTTGTGAAGGCCTGGGATCTCCTGCAACACATGTCCGTTCCAGATTTTGTCCAAGCTATTTAAATTCAGTGTTTGGTTGTAGGGGAACTCCTTTGTCTGAAAAGGCTGAGCGTGACTTGAGGACGAATGAAGGTCGGTGTCTTAAGGAAATTCGCATCCTTAAATGCGAAACAACCTCTAAGGTTTCCGTGTACGCTTTTCTGCATTACAATAAAGGGCAGGCGAGTGGTTCTGAAACGGATTTAGTCGAAAAGATTAAAGAAGAAGAACTCGCGAACATAGTAGTTTCACCAATTTTAGATCCAGAACGATATGCTGTAGAAGACTCTACGGAAGATTCTATGCTAGTTTTGCAGAAGGCGAAGCCTGCTGACGACCAAGAAGAGACAAAGGAAGAATTCCACAAGTTTGCTGAAGGCGTTGTTCTGAGTGAATCTTGCTCTTCTATTTCTGACATCTCCTCTCATACTGAGCAGAAGTCACCAGCGCATAAAAAGAATTCTAACAACCTATTAACAATTTATTCCCTGAAGGAATTGCTGTTCAAGAAACAAAAGCTACATAAAGAATTCTCCGAGTTACGGGATTATGTGCCGTCTCTGGACAAAACTTACTGTTCATTAAGGGAAACGTTGATGTCAGAGCAGTGGAACACTGCCAGATGCCCCTCGCCTTGTCATTCAGTTGAAAGTGTTGTGTTTTTCCAACCAGGGATGGTTTCTTTCCCAAGCAGGTCCTTTGTTTATAGAAAGTAAAAATACAAGTACTTTTTTTCCATCCACAGTGAAACTGCAACGTCGGTTGCGAAAAAAGAGATCATTACCCAGTCCTCTTTTCATTTGCGTGGAGAACACGAAGAAACCCATGAGCAAGAGACACGTTGCCAGTCGCATCTGCTTGCACTAGTCGCACCGATTTCTATTCAGAGCTGCAGCCGTTTTCCGACGTCAATCGGACCAATTTTAAAAAGTTTATTGCTGAAGATACGTCGTCAGACTACGAAATGGAAGTACTCCAGGTGGCGGCGTCGCCTACTTGGGTAACCGATTTTGTACCCAGTACTAGTCCATCTCCCGTACCTACGACTCCTTTAGATCAGTTTAACGAGGAAATAAAACGGTCTTTGCATGAATCCGCTCCCACCTGTATTGTAGCGCTGACGAGCGAAGTTAGGCCGACTTCTGTTTTCAATGATACAGTCATAAAATCTGCTGAAGCATTTATGGGCAGTGGTGAAGAGCGGCTAACCTGTGATTACGAAACCGAACTTGAAGTATTGGACAAAGAACCAAGCGAGAGTTACGATCGACAAAGTCTGTAGCGATGTCCTAATGAGAAGAGAACGACACCCGATCTTTCACAAAGCTCACCTGCTTTAAAACGCCAGTTACTACAGGCTAGGATTAAACACACTGACCAATCATTGCCTTCACGAAGCCGGAAACGTAAAATGGTATGATGTGAAGCTAGCCGTCGAGGGAAAATCGCGATTCGTCAGAAATCGCTCCTAAACACTCTTTTAGGAAAGTACAGTACACGTGTAGAAGAGTTCGTGAGCCTACTTCGCTCGGTTGACGTTACCAAGAAAAGGCCACGAATGAAGTATACTTCTGCTGCAGTTTATACTTCATGATTTAGTCCTACACTTAGTATCTTCGTCCATGGAAGCGAAGACGGATAATTCCCAGTTCGCAGCCAAACCAGCAGCACAAGAAAATTATGTATTACCCGTCAGTTTTAGCGCAGAATTAGCCAGAAGCTTGGTCTGCTTGTGGTTCATTTGCAAATGGGTTGGGTAGTTCAGGCTCTGCCGGCGGACACTTAACACCTATTAAAAATTGCGCTGTTGAAGCCGAGCAAACCGGGTATTCTGCCTGTTGGTTGTAGTCATAAATGAGGCAAGTTGTAGTTGTGGTAATGGAGCCATCCCCACTGAATGGCAAGGAAGTGATCATCTTGAACTGATTGGTGATGTCATAACTGATTGACACTTCGAAAATGTCGTACTGGCAGCCCCCGTTCGCTCCTGCTAAGAAATGTACTTTGGAATGTGGTCGTATCCTACTAAAAATTTTCGTTTTGTTTGTTAAACAGTGGTGAAATCAGAAAATAGTTCAGTTTAACTTTTCTTACCTGTTAACTGCTTCGTCTTCGAGTTAATTAGCGTGAATCTTCCGTTTCTTTCTTTTTTTGGGGCCAGTTTTCGTCTGAAAATAACACTTTGTGATTCGTGACAGGCTCTAATGCTGTATGTGCTAATAACAATTCTTTCCTTCAATAAGTTTTTTAATCCCTTAATATTTGCCTCGTCCCTGTTACCCAATCGGCATATTGAGAAAGGTACTTTTTCGTACTCATTGCCATTGAAAAATCGTCAAGTTTTATGCAAAGGAAAAATTAGTATTATCGGGGTCTTGGAAATATCGATACAATTTGGAACTAGCGAAAAAATATCCGGGGGAAATTTGCACAGGTTGGAAAGAAAAGCTAGTGAATGACAACGGCTATTTATAGTGGTGAAAAAACGATGTTTTACCGAAGTGCCTTTGTCATCGAAGGAAAGAATTTGTTGACTATGGTGTGCTTACTGATAATAAGTATTATATTATTTACGTTCTATCTGTTTTTCATGTCGTATGTTTTCCTATACTGCGAGCTCTGCTCCGTCTGACAATACGCGTAATCAAGCAAGGGTCCAATGAACTGTTTGTGATGCAGTAGAATAGTAATGTGCTCATTAATATTTTCGAGCAAGTCAAGTAAGCAACACTGTTCCTTTGTGTTCTGTCTTTTCCTCAGTGTTTCACAGGTTATATTATTTGTTCAGAATTTCAAATGTTCCATTGCCATGTGAAGTTATTTTCCATTATGCGTATTTATCGAAAGTTTGAGATTACACATTGATTCCACAGTTGTCTGTCCAAATTTCGTCGGATTCTGTAATAGTTATTCTTTCCCATTCAAAGTTGGTTCTTTTCCGAGGGAAATATGTACGAGTAGCCTACTAGATAAACTGAGGCATTTTTATTACCTGTCTTTGTAAGTTGTTACTTTTGTTTCAGTTGCCCCTCTTTCAGTTGTCTCAACTTAACTCTGTTTTTTATTTGCAGATAACAAAACGCCACTCTGAATAAATAAAATTTGCGAATTGAGAAAAGCAAACCTTGTTCTAGTGTTCATAAATTTTACGCAGAAAGTTAACCAAGAAATTTTAGAAATTGCAAAATTTGGTGAATGTGGATATAAATCGTTCACTAAGCGTAGTACAGTGCTTGTCCGTATCTCTTTTAAAGCGAAAAGCGCTACCTGCAGGTTCCATCATGAGCCTACATGTAAACAAAGCGAGCATGACAAAAACACAAAACATGCAGCTATGGACTCTGAAAAATTAGCATCACTTTTGCATGAGCTACAACAAGCCGTTGAAGAAAACAACGTTGCAGCGTCGAAAAAGAAGCTTAAAGAGGTTGAAGACTTGGTTGAACCCAAATTCTTGTCCACGAGGGAACAGGGTAAAAGGACTCATTTGTTCAATGGGAAATAAAAAAAGCCACTGAACTGTTGTAATTTTTTTCTTTCGCTAGGAATAGTGTTGTCTTCTCTTCTAAATGAAGAGAGAAATGTAATCGAACTAACAAAATCGCTACCAGCCAGCGAACGAGACGTCAAGTCGGGTATTCTCCGAATTTTATTGAAATATTTCACTCAAGACGGATGTCAGGCCTATGTCGAAGATTACATTGTCGAAGTTTGTGTAAGCAACCGCACGAAAAGTCTTACAGCCAAAAAATAATCCAGATCCTTTTTTAGAACTTTTCGTTCCAGCTGGCGCGCAAAGAAAAAGCAGCGCAAGTCCAGTCATTAGCTCTAGAACTTTTAAATGCCGCTATTTTAGTGACGGAGCATTTTCCTTATAAGGATTGGATAGAGCCACTCAACCTAAAACTCATTATAGATATGTTGTTTGCCGCGAGCTCGACGTCAGTCAAATCAGGTATGAATCTTGGGAAGTTTTTCTCTAACTCTAAATTTTCTTGACAGTTTTGCTGTGGATCTACACACTGATGGGCACAATTGCCTCCCGTTTTACCGATTTTGTCTTATCCTGTCAGTACAACAACAAGATTGCCGATCATCTCACACGGGTCTTGTACAGTAATGTGCGTAGTGCGTTTTTAATATAAACTAGACTTTACCAAAACATGTTACACAGATGGTTGTTACTTTCGACCGAAATCCGGATAAAATCGAGCAGCTCACCGTTCAGGGCTGTCTGCAAGGTTTAACATTACTTATGCAAGTTTTTACACAAAGTATTGAAGACAATGAAGAAAACTGTAAAAGGATATTCGAGTCAGTAAAAAGACTGGTGTATCATGGAATAGACTTCCCAAAACGCGAAGTTTGCCGAGGTAGAAGAAATATCAAACCCGTACATAAAACTTAATCGTTATTATTATCTCGTTCCATTTTTCTGCTCCTAGCCGCACTGCATCTACTGTCGCAGCATTCGATACAGTTTGCTCCGTTGTTACTTCGAGATTATACCAACATTTTTGGACCCCGCTTGAAGAAATGGACCACTAGTTCCAATGCGGATGATAAAAAAGCGGGACAACAAGCTTTCAGAAGCGTCATTACCACTTTAGCATCCATCTTATCAGAAAGTCAGCCTTCCAAAGATGAGGACACTAAAACGGATGTGTGGAAGGTATTCTACAGTAGTTACCAAGTCATGGGCACATCCATTAAAAAGGGTTGAAATGTTCAATCACTGAGGTCTGAGACTATAGCACTGTAGTTTGGCCTTATAAGGTTGATCTACAGTGTCAATAAAGGGCCTTAAGGTCTCATTAAGCCACTTACAAAGGTTTAATTAGACCTTTGTGATTAGCTAGGACTTTTTCTCTCATCCTTTCAGTTTTTGGCAGTGTCTGGGATGTGACATACGGAGGCGCGATCAACAACTGTCCGGAATGCTTTGTATTCCTTACTTACCTACGAGTTTTCGCGTCACGAGAATATGAGCTCATTTTTTTTATTACGATCCGTGTAAACTGTTACAGTTTATCGATATTAGAATGATTTGATTTAATCCTGGTACAGCAACAACGGTTCATAATAGAATATACAGGAAGACACAGGCGGTCATTCCGGGCTGGCTTTAATCTTACCTCGTGTGTGGATTCATAGAAAATACTCGTCGACGTACTCGACAAATTACGTGATTCACAAGATGAGGAAGAAATGGCGGTAGAAATTCTTCGTATTTTGTTACCGGCTCTCCAGAAAAGAGCCTCCGCGAAGGAAGTTCAGGCTTTGCTTGAATTTCTTATGGAAAAAGCTCAACGTCTAGTTGCGAAGTAAAACACTTTTTTTTCTGTCGTCTGATCTTAACGTCTACAATTGGCTACAGAGATGGAGAAATCTACAAACGCGGGTATTTGCTCTGCAGTTACGTTCACACGGCCGGACTCCTGCTGTCCATAAGTGAAGAGATTAGCCCAGAAAATTTGCAGCTGCTCGAGTTATTGGCCGTTCAACTCATTACAGAGTATCCAAAGGTCTCCAAGGAAAAGAAAAAAGAAGTTCCCCAAGCGTTATTGAGTCTATTCATTGGTCTGCAGAAGAAAAACTTTTCGTTGGAATCGATATTGCCGGATATAAGTGAGCAAGAAAGCATTTAAAGCGTAGTTTCAGTTAAGGCTATTCTTTTCCAGTATACCAAGGCTTAGTTAAAACTGTGTCACATCCTGTCCTAATGGAGCTGGAATTGCTGAAAGAAATTAAAGACCAAGGCCTTAAGAACTTGGATTATGGCGAAAAAATATATACCTACAAAGATTACCTGTCATTTTGGAAAGAAATGTTCCATTGCCGTTACAGCAACGCTGATTTGGACTTTATGAAAATGACACTTGCCATGATGCCAAGCTTACGCAAGCAGTTACTAGACCAACTTTTACGGAACTGCTTGCAAATCCTGGAGACACTGGATCTAAGTACCCGGAAAGAGGAACTACCTAGCGACGGGAAAATGTCTGCTGATCCGCTGGCGAGCTACAAAGCTGAAAAACCGGCAGATCATGCCATTTTAGTCAATCTGGTGGATTTTCTGAGCGTATTTCTGTTGTCAGTGGGCATAGAGGACGAACTATCACATTGGTTGTACCCTTTAGGGCATAAGGTTATGGAGTACTCATACAGACACCCGAAAGTCTCTGCCCTCTATCGTTGGTCGGCGTTAGTTTTGAAACTTTACGCCCAGTTTGACTGTTCTGACACCGACGGAACCAGTATGGAAGTTCATGACACCTTTGGGGAATTCCAAGAGTACGTCAAGTACGTTTTGAAACAATTACCACAGTTTAGAGACGAACTGCTGGCCTCCGCTTTGCAAGTTCTGCTCAGTTTGCCTCCGGCGTTGGCCCCGGTGATTTTGCCCCAGGCCGCGCCAGCCTTGCAACGTGCCTTAAAACTGGGCTTAACCTTAACGCCTATGGGAAACGCAGTTCTTGACGCCTTGGAGATTTGGACGGACAAAGTAAAATTGGAGTTCATGGTGCCTTTACTGGAAACGGTTCTTCCCAGTTTGGAACCTTACCTACACAGCACAGGTACGTACAGTAATGATGGTTCTATAAATATCGTAGCATACTTGTACAGTACAGTCGAAAAAATGTTTCGGAAAAGGCATGCAGTCGCGCAGGCAAGTTCAGGCAATGCTGAAAGAACTTCTTGGCTTTCGTTTTCTTCCCCGGGCTTGACTTTTTTTTTTTTTTTTACTGTACTGTACATGTTGGGATATTTCACATTTTGTAATGTATTAGAGCAGTGGTCTTCGAAGACACTGATGCCCGCCTTAGATTATTTTCAGGAATGAATTTTAATAAAGAGGAAAGCATACTAAGAGTTTCAAATTGTTTTTAAAACGTACTACTGGAGTTACGCATGCAGTAGTTTCTAGACTTAAAAGTTGAAAATTATTTCCCGGTTACTAATGAATCTGCAAAAGTGTTTAGTGACGCCAATAATTGACGAATTGCCACAATATTCCCAAATTATTTGGAATAAGTGGGGAAGTATGCGTAAGTAGTTTCAGGGCGTTGTTCTCAAAATTTATTTAGATTTAAAAAAAAATAGTAACTGAAGACATTTTCCACTTTTTTAACTTACGGAAGGTTCGAAAATTTGGCGAATGCGTATAAAAGGTAATTTTTGTCACCGGAAAATAGGCTTACATAGGGAAAACTATTACTGCGATTAGATTTTTCTTTTCACAGTAAAGTAAGAAAAAATTATTGCTTTGGGTGCAATCGGTTTTCTCAATTTTTATTAATATACGTATAGAAAGTGTGCCTGTATTTAAAAAATAAACGAAAAGTACCGAGCATTGCACGGGAACAGCAAATCTAGGGACAGTACTACAAAGCTGTCCCATCGAATTGGGTTCGCTTAAGCACACTGCGTCTCAGAAGAGTTTTTCGGCACAATTAAGAATATCCCAATATAAGAAACTACGGGACAATTAAGACAGTTGAGGATGATTGAGGTGGCCTGAACAGTTAAGAAAATCAGGAGAATTCGGGACAATTAAGAAAAAAATAATTCGGGACAGTTAAGACAATTCGGAATAATTAGACGAATTCAAGAATATCCGAACAGTTAAGATAATTCGGGAAAACTAAGACAATTGGGGATAATTAAAATCGTTAAAAAAATGTAGGGACTATAAAGAACTGGTTTCCGAGATTTGCAAATACTAGGAACTGTCTGCCAAACTGTGTACTGCAAGGAAATGACCTACGAAATTTATTTTCTATTAAGAACGTTGAGCGTTTTTCATCACCCACTAAGGACCTCCAAGCGCCCAATATTGTGCTCGATCTCCCAGTTTAAAAACCACTGGTATAGTGTGTTAATTGCAGCAAACGACCTTTTTCCCTCCACGATGCATTTGCGGTTAAACTATAACCTTGGTTGACGTAGGGAAAGCTGGTTCGAAAACTATTGTGACCTCACCAAGTGAGACAAACGGAAGTTATGCTGCGCTGCAGGATCGAATAACTTTATTTCTGGGACGACTGGGACCCGACTTGCCCGCGAGAGCCTTATTAAATAAGCAAATCGGACAACTCACTGCTCAGCACGCCGTAGCGTGGAATTGGAATGTAAAAAGAACGCTAACGTACGACCTCCCATTTCTCGATATCAAACCCACCATAAGTTTAGGTAACTCTTGGAAGAAGTACAATGATTTTTTGGTATTAAAGGAATGCATTGTAGACGAACTGCTGCCCGTCGTAGTAGAAATTGCAACAACTTTCGGCGAACGGAGTACGAAAGTAGCGGCTTGTGAATTACTCCACGCATCAGTCATTTATTTAGTTGGGAAAGGTACCAGAAAGGTTTTTTCAAGAATTATCTTGGAAAACGAGCAACACCCATAAAAGTAAAAGTAACTAATATATATTTTTCAAGTCTCGCAGCTATCGCCTGATGTGCGGAACAAACAAGGATTTGCAGTTCTCTACACTCATTTAGTTGAGGCAGTCATCATCTTGGCGTCCGACGTCGATGCAGTGATCAAAAAGCTCTTTGAGCCGTTGTTGTTTCAGCTTGTTCATTTTCACGCGAAACCAGCGTTCCAGAAGCTAGAAAGTGTTACTGGTCAAACTAAGCGACGTTTGGTGCTTTTGCCTGAAACACAAGCAGTACTAGGAGCATTACTTGATGGAATTTGCCATCCAGAGGACACAAGTATCAGGACAGTGTGCGCGCAAGCATTGAATGAGTATTTGCGTTGGACGTTAAAGCACGTGCACGATCAGAACTTTCGACGAGGTCCCTCAGCTCCGAAAGAGCTGTTCAAGAAGCTTTTCGGTTTCATGCGACATTCGTCGCCATATAAACGGTTAGGTAAGAAAAATAAAGCTGATTCTTGTTCAACTCCAATACGCATGTCACTATACACAAAGGAAGACGTTTTGTAACTCGTAATTCCATTTTTGTCTTTTGAAAGGTGCCTGTTTGGCTTTTAGTGCTATTTACCGTACGTTCAGAGAATCTAACAACTTAGTAGATGTCTTTGCGTTGGAATTTCTTTACTACCTTACCGACTGTTTGGCGTTAGCCGATAACGATCAAGAAGACATTGGCGGCGGAGTCCAAGCTCAAGATGCATTGACCCATCTTAAGCGCATTCTGAGCTATAAAGCCGACGTTTTTCTACAGGTAAGTCAAATAAATCATCATTCAAAGTTTAACTTAAGGTTACGAAGTCTAAAATTAACCAACACAGCAGTAGAATTATGACATTTCTTGCCAATCGGCGATATTTCGTTCACTGCTGGACTGTCCTGTGATTATCGTAAAGTTGTCTTGCATGGTTTATCGTTTGTCGTGTCGCAGCTTTATCTGTTATAGCGTTCGAAGAATCCTAAGTCAACCGTACGGGTAGATTTCTTGCCCTCTGGTGATATTGGACACTCCCTTGGCTGTTCTACAATTGTCGTACACGTGAGTTATGATTCATCTGTACGCTGTCGTACAGTCGTCGGACATTTTCATGCGAATCTTGTTTAAAATCGTCGACGACTGTACTGTAAATACGTCGAAAATTAAGTAATTTATTATCTTGTATAAAACAAGTCGATCGTTGTGTGTTGCGTGTGACAAAATGGTTCTTGGGTGCGTTCTGCTTTCGGAAGTATCAACCGTTTTCTTGACCTATTGTACGCGAACGCAATATTTTTACTAGCTAGGGAAGTTGTATATACTTAATGGTTATTTTGGATGTTTCACTAGTCTACTGAAGTTTATTACAATATTTTTGAGACTATTATTTCTACTTTTTTAAAGGCTTAATTCACTTTTTAAAGCCCAATGAAGATCGACGTCTGCCTCCAGCGTTCCAGGAAGGAACTCTAAAAGAAGTAGTGCTTTGGTTATGGAAACAGTGTGCCAGGCCTGAAACACTGTGCAGACAGCAATGTATGGCCCTTTTCTACGAGTTGTGTACCAAGTTACCTGATGTGGTTTCCCCTAGCAGTTATATCACCGGTTTTGTTCAGAAACATGGCAATCAAGCGCTGATTGCTGTAGTAGAAGGACAGAGGCAGACCAAAGAGGCCGGTTTCAGCTTACGATCGTTTACAGCCATTTTGGAGTGCTACGCTTGGCTATTCGAGTTTTACATGGCAAGGCCCGAAGATACAATCTGCCAAGGTTGCGAGATTCATACCAACATTCAGCATTTCTTGGACAAACTCTTGTTCCAAATCCCGCCTCGTGAAGAACAGTGCGTCTCTATTGTCAGATTGATGCAGTTTATGCACCATGCCCTAAATCTCACCAAAGAAACAACTCTTGTTTTTCGGCTCAAGTTCTGGACTAGTCCAGCCTTAGCAGAAATGGTCATGTTGGCCACTTTGCAACCCCAGCGCCTCGCTTTTGACGTTCTCGTAGCAGAAACGCAACAAAGCTTATCCGAAGAAGTTACCAAAACATTGAAAGCTATAGCCACAAAATATCCGTCTGACAAGAGGATCGAATTTCTGAACCATTTCTTCGATGCCGCACACAGAAATGGTCTAGAGTTTTCACTCCGTCCCGGTCCCGTTGCCACAAAAATTAATTATAAACAGCTTGTCAATGGTTACATTGTCCTCGCTGTTGTGGACATTCTTAAGTTTCATCTTCGGTGGACGTTAACTGGTCAGATAATTGCGGAGAACGTTGTAAAGGAAATTCAAGGAGAAACCGTTTTGCGACCTGAGAAAATCAATATTATGGGCCTTGTTTTCCGCTTGGCATTGAACCTGGATTTTGACGTAAGTATGGAATCGTATGAATCCTACAGTATTTGCTGTTCGGATGTCTTATCTTTTTTATGATGTAATCCATTATACTTACCGTCTAATTGTTTCCAAATTCTTCGTTTGCAGGTCAGCGCATTGTGTCAGATGCTGTTAAACAAGGGAGAGCTTAAAACTTCAAATTTGTCGGTGGGAAGATTTTTGCGCCTTAAATTCATGTCTGTTATTGGCGATTACTTGAAAAAAAGCTCCAGACTGAAAGAACTGATTCATCTTTTGTTCAATAACCCGAAAGAAACAGGCGAAGAAGAGTTACTTATAGTACTGGATGTGCTTGTTCATCTACGGCGGACGAAAAGGTGCGTCTTGCATTGTCATGTCAAAGCAAGTCTCGATTCAACACTTCATTTACGATTATGTGTTCTAGTCGAGTGGCAATTGACGTCGGAGGATCCATTGCAGAATACTGGACCACGCTTCAAAATAGTCCCCATACAAGTGTCGTGGTCAGTTTGCTGAATCTAATTTTGTTTTTCGATGAAAAGTTCTTGATTCACCACAAAAACGAAGTTTTGCCATGGCTGTGTCACTGGCTGAAGCAGAATACGTTACCTATGAAAACTGTCAACCGAATGATACTGCTGGCTGCCACTTGCTTAGACTTGACACCGTCTGAGGAGCGCGACCTCAAGTAAGGATTGCACATGAAAAGATAACTTAAACTTTCTCTCATTGTTCAATTGTAATAATGCAATTTAATGGAAAATGTTATTAGTGTGTTGTTAAAGTAATTGCCCTTGCTTTGCAGAACGGCTGTGGAGTCCATACAAGAACGATTTCCGTTACGCTCCTGCGAAATCAGCGTGACGGATCCAAAGCGGGCACAGTACTTGTCTTTCTTTGAGACTTTACTAAACGCTATGCAAATGTCATCGTCGGGTATATTTTTCGATCTGCTCGCGCCTATGATATTCCGCGAACCTGGCAATCACATCGGTTTTGAGAAATTCCTAGAAAGCGTTCGTAAACGTATGCAGACCCTGGGGCGTCAGGGATTCACTCAAGAAGCTTTGTTAACGAAGACGTTAGAGTTGCTCGAGAACATTCCAGTTCCTGAAAATATGCTTAGTGCTTTACGTTCGACTTTGCTTCCACTCTTGGATTATGCCAGTAAAGAATCTTTTGAGAGTTTCATGGTTAACGCATTACCCCGTTTGGTGACGTCGTTGAATAAACCGTTGGCGGAACACACCTTAGTGCCTAAGATCACCGCATGGGACCTCCTAGGAATCACATTTCGCAAGTTGGAGACGACCGTCATAAACCAAAACTTAAACAGAGCGTATTGTAAATGCAAGCACAAGGATCCCGAACCAGATGGCAAAGATTTTTCGAAAGCTATGATCAAGGCGGCCAACGAAATCCGGAATCAAACGCTCGTTACTGAGAGCGTATCTTTGCTGAAAAAATATTACTGCGCGGCTTATAACGCGTTGATAGCCATGTTTGTCGCCACGCAGAACAAACTCATCTTGTTTGCCAACTTTTTTTTCAACACCAAAGCAGGGCTTGTCGCGAAAATTGTTGATACGAAACCGTACAAATTTCTTGTCGTGGATGCCAACTTGGGCAAGCAGAAAAAACACTTCCTCAACCTTAGGGTTGAAAATCGTACTTTGAACGCTGAAGGGCAAAACAGGTATTATATATTTTTTACCACTTCCATAATTTTAGTGGTACTCAGGGATTTTGGTTTGCGGTATTATGTGAGTTTCGGGGGTGTTTTACGTATGCAATTCTTTTCTACACTTACTAGTCGCCTTTGTTCACCTTTATAAAATTAACGTTTTTGGGAGAGGGAGTTATCTCCCTATTCTCGCTTTGTATGGGTTCGTTATAATAACTTGTTCTTCTGGGTTCTTTCGACAAGTTTTGACGTTCTTAGTAAATTCAAGTACGTAGTTATGGCTGAAAATGGTTAGCATTCAAAGCGTATTGATACGTCACCTACTAGGAATTTTCGAGATATCATTTTGTACATTATCGTAGGAGACTTTATTTTTGTAATGCAACATCGAGGCATTCTTGCGGTGACATTGTCTTATCTAAATACCGTATACGGAAGAAGCGTATACATAATATAGTAAAACCGTATACATAATATAGTAAAACCTCTCTATAACGGATACCGGTTCTAACAGTCAACCGGCTATTGTGTATAAGGTTGAGACATCCCGGCGAAACGAAAGGCATTTAAGCCAATATTGGCAATCATGAAAGTTCTGCTGTAACGAACTAATTATTTTTCTCCTCGGCTGTCCGTTGTAACGAGGTTTTACTGAATTAGAGGATGGACGGAACAGTTGACGCGTCAGCGAAACCGTACAAAAATGTTAACTAATTAACTACAAACGTTTTGGTAATGAAAAAATCACCTATGTCTAAACCCAGCTCTGTTTGTAGCTGTATAAATTGATGAAAAACATTTATGACGCAGTATTCGTTGGAAACTTGAAATAAATGTACGTAAACAAAGATGTGGCTATAAGGAGAAACAGATTTTCACATTCGTAGAGTAGTACGATTCTAACATTCATTTACGCTACACCTGTAAGTTTTATAAATATCTAAAAAAGTAGATCTATCAGCTTTCTTATTGCCCAACGCACGGCCTTTTGGTCCCATCCACTAACCCAAACTGTACACCCGGCATCTCGTTTTGGACAGCTGGCAGATCCTCCAGTTTTCGTGGTCGTTTATTCGTATAGTTCGTCTTCTTGAAGCGTACTATACCTCGTTTAATAGCCAGGACACCAAATTATCTAACGAGTATAATTTCTCGAGAGTTTTATTTTCACATAAAGTAAAAAATAAAGAACAGAAAATTGCTCACTGTCTCGGCCCTCTATTTTGTTACTAAGGAGTTAAAAAGCGAAAAAAAGTGGAACAAGACTTCTTTCTTCGAGATATTCCGTTTAGAATAATAGCTGTGAGCTTTGACTAGTTTTTTGAGCGAGAAATTTTTCGGTTACTGTGTTCTTTTATAAATATAATAAAGTTTCGTACATTTGTTACCGGAGAATTTCAAGCTTGTCATATACGTTAGCTTGGCTTTACGTTAGTCATATACAGTTCTGTGTAATTTAAGCGTGCTTTCAATTGTTTTGATTTTTATAGTGCACCTCACTTACCAGACATTGCGTCCCAATACCTAACCGACTCTAGTTTGAATGAAGATGTTAGCCGTTTCGATTTTACCCACAGCGTCGTGCGCTCTGCAGACCATAATAAGTCTAATGGGACGGTCATGGTACTACTTAGCCCTAACCATGAAGGAAATTTAGCTTTGACTTTTTTTATTTAAGGAGAAAGACTACATCTTATTAGAATCTGATTCATTGAATGATCACGAATGCATGGTACCCTTGATAGAGTTGGTCCATCACTTGGAACATCTGTCTGCCGCTACGAAAACCGAGGTAAGTTTTACGACGTTTCCCACCGAAGATTCGAGAATAAACAGTTTTTCGTGAGTATATCTCCAATCATCGGATTTCAGGGTGTATTTGTACTTTCGCCTTTTTTCCTAATGTGTTCCCTGGGACGAATGGCAATTTGTCGAATTAGAAAAGTTAACCAGTCACCATCCAACCTAGGACATTCGATCGTAGAATGCATTTTGATAGCATGTTACGATTTAATACCTACAGAGATCGCTAATGTTTCAGTATCATTAAAAAAGCCTTCATAGGTATCGGGATTACCTGTATGGATGGCAGAAATTCGTTCCCTTTTGTGCGATCCAATCAAGGAGGGCAGCATGTGTTTGAAAGTCTTTCTGTTACGCTTGATTTTCAACACCGAAAGCGTTTTTAAGCCGTACGCGAGCCACTTTTACGTCCCAATCATACGTTTCCTTGTGGGCGGTGGTATTGGCAGTGAAATCAACAGTTTCCTTCGCGATCTAGTAAACTCTGTTATAGTAATCAGCTGCGTGTCACTCTGGAAATCTAACGCAGGTCGGAATGTTACTCTCCTGGCATGAAGTAGCCATCCCGGACGTTGGCAATGAGACGGAAAGGGCCGTTGCCAACTTGCTCTGGGAATTCTTGCTGCGGAAAACTCCGTATGAACGAAAGGACGTATTCCGAGCCAACCTCGCAATGTTGAGAACAATGGTTGAAGTATGGAAACCACTCCTAAGCACACCTTCGCAAATTATTTACCAGCAGCTGATGCGCGAAGATAGGACAGAACAAATAGCCGGGTTACAGATCTGGGGCGTGGTTTTGGTCAGCGGTTTACCGGCTTATCAGTTGCCGTGTGATGCAGAATTGGAAGAGTAACTCTCCTAGGGCCATAACACAGCAAACCAATAATTGTCTAATATTTTCGAACATAGAAAGTATTTTCAGTATCCATCGCCCGTAGATGGGGCGCACGATTACTGCAATTCTATTCACATTACTGCTATTCTGCTCGTGTTAAGGCCCTGATAATTATTATTTTTTTTCACTTAATGAGATCACGTCGTGTAGATTCTTGGAAACTGTGTGCCGCTTTATGCACCTAAAAACGCGGGATTTGTATGAACCGGCTGCTGAAGTACTGGGCTTGTTCCTGGCAAGAATGGATGACCGGAATAATTCAGAATGGATAGAGAAAGTCGCGACACATTTGGCGAAATTAAAGAAAGCAAACGCGAAAGATTTGTTTATTCCCATATTAAACCGAATGGCCTCTCGTTTTCCTGCTATTGCCAACGAGTACTTATATTTTTTTTTTTGCAAACCAAAGTTAAAAGCGTATTTTCATAGGTATGTGGACCCCCTTTTTCTGTATCTGCCTTCACTATTGCCATCTTTACGGATCCAAGCCTTGGAATGTTTGTATCATGCCGTGTCTCCTGACAGTGTTCCTCGACAGTTTCAGGCGTCCATTTTCGTCCATTACTTCACAACAAAGTGACACTATTTTTTTCCGAACAATAATTCTTATGGAAAGAACTTTTGTAGAAGCGCTCCGGAGCACGAGTTTGCCTTAAAATTAATTGAGAAACTGAACACGAAGCTCTCCACTGAAGATGCCCGTCAACTCGTGCTGCCATTAGTCAATCTAGTGGATTGGCTCAAACCTCGCGAAAATGTGAAGCAAAATTTGCATGTAATCCAATGCAGAAATACCTTGTATAACGTACTCAAAAGCCAGTATGATTTAAACAGGTAAATTTACTTTATTCACCAAGTGCGCATGGCGAAACCTAAAGGTTGAACAAAAATAGCAAAAGTTTTCGCGCTGCATCGAATATTTGATATTTACTTAACTGAAGAACTTCTCAGTAACGTATTTTGGAATTTTTTTTTTTCGTTTTTCTTATTGTTGTTTATACTTACATTATAACTTATCAAGTCGTCTGAATGCGATTTCGTACATTAAATGTCAACAGAAACACAGATCCTCTGGAGTGATGCGGTGAAAAAAAAGTTTCAATGACTGGCAGTACGCAGGAATATGCGTCTCACTGTGATTGTTCTTCTTGCTCAAGCAGGTTGGTGTGTTTACTAAATTTTGGTGCAAATTGTAACAGGAACAGTACTGATGCGGTACGTCAAACCATCTGGCGGACCTGTGTTGCTGGGTTAATGAAAGGACTCCGGGATGAAGAACCCTCATTGCGTCAATCCATCCTTGATTTCTGGAACGACGAAACTGTAGCTAGGTTGTCGAACGAATCTACCAAGAAAGTTGCTCAGATCTTCAGAGAACTTCACACCGAAGACGAGCAAAACCATTTCAGTAGCGACGTCGTTAAGTTACTCTTAGAGAGTACCAAACGTAGTCCGGATTACAAGAAACCTTTGTTCGAGTATGCACTCGAAGACGTGCGCTTTGAGGTAATCTCCAACCTACCGGACTTTACTTTATCTTCACTTTTCTGTTCTTGCATGTTTTTAGGAGGTAGACATACACACCACACGAAGGTTTCGTCACACCACTTTAACCCCCTTATTTGCTGAATCCATGCTAACTACTCAAGATTTCGAAGGAATGGCAGGCATATCTGTCACGATGGCGCCAGGTGAAATCCTCGCTACAGTACCCAGCCAGCTGCAGTTTACACCAACTCAAGCTAGTGTAGTCAACGAAAGTTTTGCCGATCTTCCCTCGTCATCCCTTCTTTCCATGGATATTTCGTCTTACTTCTCCCCTTTGGCTAAGCGAGGCACCTCATCCTCCAGAGGGCCGTATAGCATGACGCAGAGCTATTCTGTACCACACTCTGTACGTTTTGAAGAACAGGAAAAAAGTCGGAAGCGTTTGGCGCACTGGGGCAAACGTCAAGCTTATCAGCGGAAAGAAGCTGAAAAAGAAAGTCGGTTTCAGCGGGAAGCACAGGTTTCCCTTACGCGTAAATATCGGCAAGGCGAAATCCCGGATGTGCAAATTCCCCAATCCGACCTTATTGAATCCATGCGGGCCTTGGCTGAGCGCCACGAAGCTGTAGCAAGACTGCTCACTGTTAAGCTGGTCACGGCAATGGGCCAGGAATTAGCCCGCAGCGATGATTCGTCCGCTCAAAGGTATTACTACGAAGAGGTGAGCCGAGCTGTAGTACGCACTTTGGAAGCGAGTTGTTCATTCCAAGTCAATTGGGCGAATACGTGCTTAGAAATCTTACTTGAAAGTCCCAGTCGCGTTATTGAGCCTGACTTGGTGGTACGAGTGTCTACAAGATGCCACTTGGAAGCGTTGGGTATCAGTTTACTGGGAGATACATTAAAAAGTATTGGCTTGACGCATTATTTTGGAGACAGTCAGGGTAAAAAAGCCAGGTTGGATGAAGATAATGACAAGAAGAAGACGTGGCATTCGATGTTACGTTTGTATGAAGGCTGGGGAGACCGGGATTGCGTCAGAGCCATTGCAGCAGAGCACTTAAGTGGCCAACCTGCTATGAAAGAAGCTTTGGCCCAAGAAGCTGCGGGTAATTGGCAAGACGCGCTGGAAAAGTACGACAGGTTTGGTGCAACGAACGATTTGGATAGCTACGAGCGCAAACTCATAAGCCAAGGCCGCCTCAAGGTATCTTATTCCGTTTCTAATAAAAACAAAATTCAACGCAGGCTGGTAATGCGTATGACTTGTGTTTGTTTTTAGTGCATGGCAGAACTGGGGAAATGGAAACTGCTTCAAGAGGACGTAATTAACTCGTGCTTTAGTATGGATACCACGGTTACGCCAGAAAATTTGCCGACCGTGGTATCTGATGCTCTGTGGTTAACTGAAGAGGGCGCTAGCAACTTGACTTGGATGATCCGTTCGTCGGTACAACTTATATCAGGCGATAGTTTGTCGCGAATTGAGCGCAAAACTTGTATAGCGATAGTGGAAAATCTCATTAAAAAAGCAGAGTCGCTACAGCAAATCTCGTGGCTGAAAGTGAGAATCCTCATCTTGGGATTACGAAAGTATTTTAGTACCGTATCTAACACCATTTTTTGCAGGATAATTTTATAGAGGAGTTGGCGCTCTTTCGTCTAATGACAAATAAAAACCGTACGGAGTTAGCATTACAAGCCGCGGAAGACAGTGCGAGAATCTTCCAGGTTGCGTGGAATCAACTATCGCCGTTAGCGTTGGCGGCCAGAGAAGACAAACTGCAGAGTTTGTGTCGAACAGGGGAGATAAAAGTAAGTCTTGAAAAATATTATTTCGTCCAGTAAGCTTGCGTATAAAGTTGTTTATTTGTGGATTCTTGCTCACTTTCAACTGCCTTGAGAGCTTTTGCTTAGCATCTAGTCACAATTACATTACCCAGCAACGGGAATATTTTCCAATAATAACATTTGTGTGTTCCGGTGAACCTACGTTTGGTTTCGGCAGAAGATCCACGAATCAGTTCGGATCATGGTCCGATCCGTAGAAGCACCTAAAATAGAATAATTTGGTTCAGGTTTCTTATACCCACCGTCGCGTACTCCTTCGTTGATTTTCGTCACTCAGCTGCTCTTTTTCATTACGATCACAATGTATTAAAAAATGATCCGATTAGTCCTCAGTGACTTTCAAGAATGGGTACACGAGCATGTTGGACGAATCCATGATTGAATGAAAGGGAATAAAACGCATTATAATTATTAGGAATTTCTTCACTTGAGTAATCCGGCTTCGGACACGCACCTAGCAATCCAGCAACTAAAGAACCGTTATAGCCAAATCAAACCCCACCCTGAACATTCAGTTGCCATTTGGGACAAAATCGTAGCCCAGCGACTTTATTTCATTGGACGGTTACGGGAGCAGGCATCCGATGTGATGGACGTGGATGGTGGTAACTCCGTGGAGGCTTTAGCAAGTCTCAAATTCGATCTTTGCATGGCTATGATCAATACGGCGTTAAGCCAACGGAATTCGTCCGTAGCTGATACATATTTGCATCGCTTGGAGTACGAAAAAGATCAAAACCCAACATTGCAAACGAATTGGGTGTTAGCCAACTGCAGGAAGAACTTGTACAGGAAACCTCTGGCGAAATGGCTTCTGAAAAGCTTACACGACCTAGGTATAACATTCCTTTTCTCCTTTAGCCGCAAATCATTAGATAAGTTTGGAATTGATTAATTAATTATGAACTGTAATAATTTGTAATTAATTAATTACTGTACAATGAAACCCGAAGTCGATAATACGTTGATAGATCGATGTCGTTCGTCGTTAAACGACCAATTCAGATTATGAATTTGTATTTAACAATTATGAAATTAACAATTCAGATTGTGAATAATTGCACAGTTCCTGGTGTTGAACGCTAACCACTGGAAATTTAATTTCTCAAGTTAATTTGCAAATTTTGTTTTAAACACAGCAAAGTCTTGCCGTAACGTACAGGAAGGGTGCGAAAATATATCCATTTTAGCCAATCGTACGTAATAACCAGTATTAGAATAAATACTTTTCATTTTGTTGTGATATGTAGTCTTCGACACAATAGCCGATTGATAGATTGTTCGGTATAACTGGTGCATATTGTAGAGGAATTTATTGTAGTGTGAAATATCCTTGTTAAATGTGTATAACTTTTAGCATTGTATTAAAAATCTGTCAGAAGCACAATTGATTATTATGTTACTATGCCATTCCGGGTACGGGCGCCCAACTTGCAAAACGGCAAACGCTGTACCAGCATCACGTAGGTCGTGTTTGAAATCACATCATTCCGTCGTGCGTTGAAAAATATTTCATGCGCTGCTTTACTTTTAATTGAAAATTATTGTCTGCATTTAGTTGTAATTCACTTGTTCAGTTGTAGCTAATTACAACAAAGAGCCACCAAAAGGGATTTTGTTGTGAAATAACCGCCGAGTAGGGCCGTGCGGTGCAAGTGGCTTCACAAGCTGAAATAGCGAAAGCATGGAATCTGTTTTATGATTTTTCATGTTTTTAATGATCCACAAAGGCGGTTTCCGTATTATATCATTTCTAAGATTTAAGCTAAAGAAAACAAAGGTTTTCTGCGTCTGAAGCCGTGTAATATGTACAATAGATTAACTCATAAAGTAATGTCTAAACATGTCGAGGAAGTTCCAGTGAATGCTTCAGGGGCCTTATTCTGATTTCCTAAATTAACTTGTTAGGTGCGGAAAACCTGGAAGAAGAATGTAAATGGCAAAAACACCTATTGAAAGCTGAGATCAGCGTACTGTTGGAACAAAATTGGAGTTCTTTGGATCTTGAAACCCAACGCAAAGCGGCGCGCTTTTTGGGAATTGATAGGTAAGTCTTCTCTAACACGCATGTTCTCTAACACGTTCTTCGAGTTTTTTTTTTCCATTAAATCATAGTAGTGTGAAAGTGGATCGAATTTCTTTATCCACTTTTTAAAAATATTGTTTTATTTTGTATACTTCAGGAGCAAGCCCGTCGAACTGCTTCATCTCGGTTTTCGCGAGATTCAGCAATCTAAAGCTTTAGTCAGGGAAACACGAGAACAAGGCTCCATTCATTTCAATTTTGCCAAATACTGTAAACACCTGCTAAGCAAGTGCGGTCAAGACCCCGGTGCGCTTGACTGGGCTAATGTTTGCGTCGAAAGTCTTCTCATGTCTATGAAGAGTGGAAATTATGACGCACAACTGTTTTTCCCATGTGTTCTACAACTGTTGGAAGATTTTCCTTCAACGCAACCAATGTTTTTAGCACGCGTAAGGACTCTTTTAATTAATTAACGCTATTTGTTAAATCAGAATTCCGTTAGAGCGAAGCTGTACCTTCCTACATGTTTCTACCCTGGACAAATCAGCTTTTAGCTCGAGTTCTGATGCATTCCGGCGCAGAAAATCTTCCCCAAACACTTGCCTCCATTTTATTACGTGTGGCTGAAGATTATCCGCAAGGCATGCAGTATCCTTTTCATCTAAGCTTGGAAAGTCGCCCAAAACATTTGTTGAACCCGCCGTTTATTAGCAAGTAATTGATTAACTGAGCATCACAAGAGACGAAAAAAATCGGGACAGTTTTAAAAGCTTGCTGTGTTCATTGTCAATCTAGGCTGCGGGAACTCTTGCGCTTCAAAAAAGAGACCAGTTCGTTTTTAAAGGCATTGACCTACTTGGCACAGCCCAATGTTATCGCCATGAACTGTATATATTCAGTATTAGCGCTGTGCAAAGGTCAGAAATTTGCAGAAGCTGCTAACACATATGTTGAATTTGCTACCGCTTGGTTACAGTTGAGCTCACCTTCGGTATGCAGTGTTTATGGCCGTGTAGCAAAGAAGTTTAGCGATGTGTATAGCGACAAGTTCGCAGAAGTTTTTGGAGAAAAGGGTGAGAAACTAGACGGGTCACACGAATTACAGATTAGTCCACTTTTGGTCGAGTTGAAAAAGGAACGGAAACCCGCGGAGTCACTACTGCATGAATACAGTCCTTGGTTGGCGTCTTTTCACGGCAGTATTGATATGCCTGGCCAGTATCTAGGCTTCCAGCAGCGGCCGAATCTACAAGAAATTGTCAAAATTGTTCGTTGCGAAGCTAAAATCCAAGTCATGAAATCCATACGCAGGCCTGTCGTTTTGACGCTGCTAGGAAACGATGCCAAAGAACACAAAGTGTTAGTCAAATGCGGCGAAGATTTGCGCCAAGATAACCGCCTTGAGCAAATTTTTGAAATCGTCAATAAGCTGCTGCAAGCTAGCGACCGTCTATCGCCCAAACCACTTATAAGAACTTATGAAGTAATTACCGTACGAAACATTTTGTGGACGACAATAATGTAATCTTTTGTAGGTTATTCCCCTGACAATGAAACTTGGTATTATTCAGTGGCTTAACGGTACAGTTCCTTTGGTCGATTTCCTCTATAAAGCGACTACGGACAAGGAAAGCGACAGAATGATAGGGTAAATTTTTGTGTAAAAGCAGAATACCATGCAAACTTGTTTTTACTCTTACTACTATTGCAATTTTTTCATTTATTTTTTTAGATTGGCTAGGGAACACGAAGGTTGGGTGCGTCAAACCGGAGGAAAAAGCGACGCAGAGTGCTATGCCAAGTCGTTCAGTATGTATTCCAGAGAACAAGCTACAGAATTCTACCGCGGCTTGGTTGCAAATGTACCAAACGATTTACTCCGGTAAGCGCATAAAGCAGTCTCGAACTCTTCGAGCTTATTTCAGTTCTCTGACTTGTTTATTGTATTAATTTGGTTTCCATGTGTTTCCTTTTTCTAGGCGCGCTATCCTACGAATGAGTCGGTCGCCAGAAGGCTTTCACTATCTCCAACATATGTTTTGCAGCAGTCACGGATTACTGAGTGTGGTGCACTGGTTATTGGGTATCGGTGATCGTCATTTAAATAACTTCATGGTTGATACACGTACTGGTAAGCAGAGATTGTGATAGATATAAACAAGTTAATTAGAATTCAGAATTGCGAAACGGTTGATTAGCCAAAGCTACCATCCTGTTTAAGTAGAACCTCGCTAATTTAAGAAGTCAACAAGAGTCTCGCATTTTGGATCCCAATAGGATTTTCGTTTGTCGCGTAAGGGGTACAGATATGAGTATTCAGGTGGCTAAAACGGAAGGTAGACATGTAAACATGTAATCAGATCGGAAATAGCGGTGTTGAATGCGCAAAGATGATGTCGTTATCTGTTAACTAAAGCAATCGGTTTACTTGACCTAGCTATTTGTTGAAGTCGTGTCACTGTACATATTAGCTGTGTACATGAAAGCTTAAAACTACCAAATTAAAACTAATTTAGTAAAAAAAAATCAAGTACTAAGTTCTTACACTGCGCGATCCCTGTTCTGTGAACCGAATGTGTTTTAATGGTCTTTAAAAAATTCGATTCATTCTGTTCTCTTATTCGGTTATTTCACCCCAGTCAGTTCGCTTTTTTTTCGCTTAAATCAAAGTACCTGAAATTTGTGGTATGTTTGGTGTATTAACAGCTATTGTAACGTTAATTGGCTAGGCGAGTGTATCGGTATCGACTTTGGTATGGCCTTCGGGGTCGGTACCCAATTTCTTCCCGTACCTGAATTGTTACCTTGTCGTCTTACGCCTCAGATTTCAATGCTGATCCCGTATTTGGGCTTACAAGGTATGTGTGCAAATCAGTCTCTTTCGACTCTTTGCAAATGTTGCCATTTACTGTATTCTGTAACGTTCGTCTAAAGGGCCATTGGAAGAAACCATGACCTACGGATTGCGTACCCTAAGAGCATCTGCGGAGGTTTTGTTAGCAGCAATGGACGTCTTCGTTCGGGAGCCATCTTTGGACTGGCTGGATTTTGCATCAAAGGCAAAGCATCCCGAGCAAACCCAAGAATTGCAGTACACACTTGCCGGAGCATGGTTGCCACATGAGAAAATCAAACTCGCTAGACTGAAGCTTGAAGGAGTCCATCCGTCGGAAGTGGTGGAACGGGAGGTTCGGTTAAACGAAGACCCTGCCGTTAAAAAAGGAATTCACTGGATTGTGGACGCCGTATGGGGCCGGGGGGACAGTGGCACTCATTCAAACGTTCATCGTACCAAGCGCAGTTATGAACGACACGCACGTTTCAGAGCACAGTTGGGACAAGCAGGACTGACGGTAGAGGAACAAGTAAGCAAAAAAGTTTCCCAAAGCCAGGAATGCACTAATAATTTTTTATGTACCGTGTAGGTGAAATGTTTAATAGACCAATCAACAGATCCTGCGCTTTTAGCACGTGC
Source organism: Triops longicaudatus (assembly GCA_022885665.1). Classification (NCBI taxonomy): domain Eukaryota; kingdom Metazoa; phylum Arthropoda; class Branchiopoda; order Notostraca; family Triopsidae; genus Triops; species Triops longicaudatus. Next base: position 508,485 of record JAGQDJ010000013.1, read on the forward strand.
CTGGCGTGGATGGAGTTCATGGGTTTGAGACTAAATCAGACATCACTTAGCTGGGGGAACTGTTTGTCCTTTTTGCTATAAAATCCACTTTTTTCCTTTATTAGTCATGTTAATCCGGCAACTTTTTGTTATGTCTGCTATGTTCATGTTACCCAATAAAAGTTTCTGATTGTAACGCGTTCGTGTCTAGGAATGTACTTTATGACGCGTTAGGAGACTTTTTTGCACTAATGGCAGCTCTGCCGCTGATGAGTCACTGCACTAAAAATCTTAATGAGCTTGCCTGGGATTATCCACAAAAGAAAGTCATTAGGTGCTAAGAAAAACTTACTTATACGATGAGGACAATGGCTCATCAGATTTGATCCCAGACACTGAGCATATTGCAAACTTTCATCACACGTAGGAGCTCTGAAATCTGCATGTGGGACTTCATTGTGTTTCTCCCGTGTTTTGAGTTTTCTAATGTTTAGTGTGTTCCATTATCATCATATTAGCAATTGGAAGAGAACAATTCATGTAGTGTCCAGAAACATAGTTGCTGATAGCGTTACTGCGAAATGTCAAGAATTGTGATCGGAGGACTCGTCTTGCGCGATACTCGGCCTCGTTACTTGCGTGGACATGCCTTCCCCATTCGGAACGACGTGCCGCTTTTCTAAGCATACCGAAGAAAAGACGGTCATTCAGTGATCATGGAAGCAGGACTTGCAACGCAACCGCTGTGTATTCGTAAAGGACCTGTTCCGTGTCGAGGATAGCGTAGACGAATCAGCGACAAGACACGTTGAAGAAAGCTAACTAATACTTAGTAGCGTGAGCGCTGTCCTTACATAGCACTTCGTGCTTCGTCCGACACCCACGCGTATCTCCAGTGGTACACGCATTGTGTGTCCTTTGCTGTCCTCCTCCTGCAATCGAACATTCGCTGTTACCAAGTGACATTCATTGTCGTCGAGCATACAGTTGGTAGTAGCTTTTCCGTTGACTTCATTTACACGCTGTAAATTTTTTTGCTAAACGTAACATCCCAGTACTTCAGGTATCAAATGCATAGCAATGAAGTAATTCTTAAATGTAAGATGACTGTGAACGAAAAGTCTTGCCCACGATTCTACATTTCATGCAAATTGGGTTTGACTATGGCCAGACAGTGGTAAAGTACCCACGGGTAGGCTGGGTCGTTCCTTGTTAGAACGACTTCGACATTTCTAGCTAGCTGAAATTGATCAGTCATGAAGTTGCGATATGAAAAAAATACGATATGAAAAAAAAATAATTGCTGGAAAGACAAACTGTTCAATCTCATTCATAATAATTACTGTTCTAACGCTTGGAGGGAAAACAGCTACCAAAGGGGAATTCCCGTGTATTTTCACTTAGTAGCCACAAATCGCGGTTTACTCCTGATCAAGTATACACAACTCGTATCTGCACAACTCTATGAAATGGCGACTCCCTGTATCGAATGGAAAAGTGAAAAGACAAGTAGAAGTCAACTGGTCAAGGGAAAAGACAACAGTTTCTAACAAAATATGCCCTTCATGGTTATGAATGAGTTGCCGTGACCTAAAAAGTGCGCAGTATGTTGATAATGCAACTAATACCTGACGAAATGCCGTTGGTGTTGGGGGGCAATAAATGTGTCGTCTTAACGTGAAGGCAACGTCTGTCCGTAAGAGCTCTCCTTAGTGGCAGCATTATACATACCAGGCAAGAGAATGACTGAATTACGAACTAAGTCCGAGCACAGTACACATACATACAAAGAGGATTTAAAAAAAAAAACTCCGCTTCCACCACAGCAATAAGCAAAATGAAACTTTTCGCTGGGACAAACCTTGCTAAAAAAAAAAAAAAAAAAAAAAAAAAAAAAAAAAANAAAAAAAAAAAAAAAAAAAAAAAAAAAACTGGAAATGCTAATCATACATCCAGCAGTTAGACGACCCCTTCTTTTGCTACCACCATTCTTGTCAATTGGTGGTAAATGGCACATGACGAAGACATAATGCGGAGGCGTTGTTCATTGCAAAACCACTAGATCCGCAAAGCAAGCCCCTTGGACCCTTCTCTGATAAGCACGATCTTGACTAAACTGATCCCCAGCTTCGCATGTCGCATTACGCGCCATGTGTTCGATCTAAAAGCCCTTGCTTGCCATGTACGACATTGGGAGAACAACACCAAAAATTACCTTCCTCAGGCTTTGAATTGAGCCACGACAATCAATTTACAAGCTAGACTTCGAAGAAAGAGTAGCAAGTACAAAAATCCCTCTATGACTAACGCAACCCAAAAGCGGAAGAAACTTAAACTCGTAAAGCGAATAACGAGCCAATGTCGCCTAACTACTGAAGAAAACGAAAAAAAAGCTGTTGTAAATTACTTTAGTAAACAGTTGTTACACGCTAAAATGCAATGGGACATATCAACCTTTGCATGTGCGTCTCATCTTGGAATAATTAATTTCACGATCAGTAACGAAAACTGTCGCTAACACAGAAAAAAAAATACCTGCAGTGGCAGTGGCAAGTACACCTGGCAGAAAAGATAAAAAGTCATAGAAAAAGCTTAGAATTAGGACTCGACGCATGTTGTTTTTCTCTTAAAAGACAAATGAACGTTTGCCTTCTTTTGTTGCTGGATTTTTAGTAGAACGGTATACGAATTTGGCGCGTTTGCCACTACTGATTTGTTTTTCATTCCCTCTTTACAGCAGCAGCTTCGAATAACTTTGGTAAACGAAAGCATCACATGTCAGGGCAACACGGTTAAAACTGCCCTCCTTGGGACTGCTTACGTGTAGCCAAGAAAAAGTGGCGATGTCAGCCAAGAAGTCCATGTATATAATAAAAAAAAAGAATCGGACATAATTTGCCAATGATAAACTTGCGTTTGCCAAACATGCCATAACTGTTGACTTTTCGCTAGGCTAGATCGTTCCAGGATATTCGGGAGGATTATCAATGCCTTAAGTTTAGCAACCAGCCACATTGCTGTCCTCAATTCGGTCGATATCCTTTTTGAATGATACATCATTCGACAAGCTTCTTCAGAACGCAATTCCTTCTGCAAAAGTGACCAGCATAGACACGAATAGTAAGTAATTCGCGCAAGAATCCTTTATTGTACGTTAGGGAGAATATCAAGTCTACAAAATACTTTTGTATCCCAATTTGTATTAAATAAACAGAAAAAAGCCGTTCGACAATGTACAGGAAAGAACGCAAATGGCAACGAGCTAAGCTCAAACCATGCCATTTGAATAGAAACGAAGCAACGCAAAAGCTACGAATAATTACGACTGGGAAAAAAAAGAACTTAACGCACATAAAGTAATGTCATGTCACACCTTATGTCAGTTATATATATATA